>SRQG01000015.1:0-171113 GCA_018360325.1 Claviceps aff. humidiphila group G2b
GACTTCCGAGGACAAGGCCCGGGTCCTGCGAACCGCACTACTGGAACGGCGGGACGCCGACGACGACATCCCGGACCCCTGGCTGCCTCTTCCAGAGGACCGGCCCGAACTTCCCTTCCGCACCGGCGTCACTATCGAGGAAGCACGAACCGCCTGCACGGGCGCTGCCGCCACCACCCCTGGCGTGGACGGCATAGATGTTAGAATGCTGAAGGCGGCATGGTCAAGCATGGGTTCCCTGGTCCAAGTCCTCTACGAACGATGCCTACAGCTCGGACACCATCCGCTGCCCTTCAAGACCGCGGAGACCGTCATGATCCCGAAAACGGGCCGTCGGGA
This sequence comes from Claviceps aff. humidiphila group G2b, assembly GCA_018360325.1. Classification (NCBI taxonomy): domain Eukaryota; kingdom Fungi; phylum Ascomycota; class Sordariomycetes; order Hypocreales; family Clavicipitaceae; genus Claviceps; species Claviceps aff. humidiphila group G2b. Next base: position 340 of record SRQG01000015.1, read on the forward strand.
CCTCTCCGCGACCAAATCCTGGAGGCCTATCTCCCTTCTTTCCTGCCTGGGTAAGGGTCTAGAAAGGCTCATCGGGCAGCGCATCGCATACACGGCCGTGACGTCCAAAGTGCTCTCCTCTCAGCAGTTTGGCGCACTCCCCAGACGCAGTGCCACCGACCTCACCGCTGCGCTGCTTCACGACGTGGAAGAGGCCCTCGACAGAGGCCTCACCTGCACACTGGTCACGGCGGATGTCAAGGGTGCCTTTGACGCCGTCCTACGCAACCGCCTGATCCGCCGGGCCCGAGAGCAGGGCTGGCCTGCCTGCCTGGTAAACTGGATCGCATCTTTCATGCAGGACCGTTCAGCTGCGGTCAGACTAAACGACTTCACGTCCGAACCCTCGCCGCTTCTGTGCGGACTGCCTCAGGGTTCTCCCGCCTCACCGGTGCTGTTCCTGCTATACACGGAACCCATTTTCAAACTGACCCCTCAGTATCAGAAATATGGGTACGCGGACGATGTCGCCACGCTCGTCACAGCGAAGGACCTTGAAACCTCCGCCTCAGAGGCTACGAGAGCCCTAGCCGAACTCGAGGACTGGGGCGCCCACAACGGCGTCTCGTTCGGGCCTGACAAGACTGAGGTTATGCATTTCTACCGAAGCAAATGCGAGGTGCAATCTCCACCTCCGGTGCTCCATGGTGAAACCGAGATTCTCCCACGCGACGCCATTAAATGGCTAGGCGTCTGGTTCGATAGAAAGCTCACGTTCAAGACGCACATCCAGGAGTGGGCGGCGAAGGCGAGGAAAACCGTTTTCCTGCTCTCCCGGCTATGCAACACGGCGCGCGGCATCCCCCCGTCCTACACCAGGAAGGCCGTCACCACCGCCGTTCTTCCACAGCTACTCTATGCTGCAACGACATGGTACCCTGGGGAAAAGGTCCCCTCGCGAAGGAGCCCCAACAAGTTGGTGTCCCCGAAGCAAGCCCACCTGCTGAAGGGGTTGGACAAAGTCCTCAAGATGGCCCTCCGGGCAGTGGTCCCAGTTTGGAAAACCACACCGACTGCAGTCATCCACCGGGAAAGCAGCGTCCCACCAGTACGCCAGCTTCTGGCCAAGGCACAATTGCTGTACTCAGTCCGACTACGCACGCTAGACGCGTATCACCCGCTGACATCCCGCGCATGGGATGCCGACACGCCTGTACGCCGGGCCATCTCCCAGCGCACACTACGAGCACCGGCGGGCCACAACAGCGACAGATCCAAAGTTCTGTCTCGACTCCGCCGCACGTTTAACCTCACGGACCGAGTTCCGTGCACAGAATTACTCCCGCCCGCCCCCCCGGCGCCAGACCCAACAAATGGCCTGTCCAAGGAAGAAGCAGCGGCAGCCCTGAGAAAGAAACCACCCGACGCGGATGCCGTAGTGTATAGCGACGGATCAAAAGAGTCTGGTGACGACGCTGGCTTCGGCTACGTTGTATATCGGGACGGCACAGTCGTCGCCTCTGGCAAAGGGCGGCTGGCCAGATCAGAAGTTTACGACGGGGAAGTCTGGGGCGCGCTTGCCGGCCTACAAGCCGCCCTTCAGCTCTCCCCCCCCCCGCTCGACATAGACGTCCTTCTGGATAACACGGCCGCGATAAGGTCCATCACGGGACGAGCCTCCATCTCGTCACAGGCGCAGGCACTGGACTTTGCCCGACTGGCCCGGGAACACGGCGACGTTAGCGTCACGTGGTGTCCCGGTCACCAAGGTATTGCCGGGAATGAGGCTGCGGATAAGCTGGCGAAGGCCGGATGCCGCGACACGACTACATTGTCGCATCACCCTTCTGCGGCACACACGAAGCGCTGGGCTCGAGAGCTCGTGAAGCAGAACCTTGAGAGTTGGTGGAAAAGCGAACAGCCATCCTCGTATCAGAAGCTGGACTTGCCGATTAAGTCCCAGCCCAACGACGAACTTGACACGTCCCGGCCGCTGCTTGCCCGTCTCCTCGCTGCCAGGACCGGCCACGGGGACTTCGCGGACTACCACGAACGCTTCTGTCACGAAGATGCCCGCCTGCTCTGTTCATGCGGACGGCGGAAATCGCCCGATCACCTGTTCTACTGCCGGAAGGTGAAAGCCTGCCACCGCGTTCGGCTGACACCTTCCGCGGATCGAGCTATCGCCGCGGCAGTAGGCAAAGACTTTGGAACCTTTCTGAAGGTAGTAGAAGCGACAAACTTCTACAAGGACATCTGCGCCTAGGCGCTCCCTCTTTTTTCCCGCATCTGTTCTTCCTTCTTTTTTCTATCTCTTCTTCTCTGTATTCTTAGCTACTGCGTGCCGTGGAGGCCGCCTCTGACTCACTGGATTCGCGGCCATGCCTATGGCAAAATTTCGCTTGAGAACGTAAATATACGTGACCTGTGCCCGAGTGGCACAGCGTGGTGGATGGCGCTGACGCCGGATATCACACAGACATTTGTTGTACACCGAGATGCGGGATGGTTTCTGGAGGAGGCTTGTACTTAGTAGAACCCTTACCCGGGGATTAGCCCCGCACACCCTAGTATGCCCAAAATGGGACGCAGTGGTGTTAAATACACAACAACAACAACAACAACAGTTGCCTTCAGACAGAGTTCAGGTGCTCACTGCTTCACAGGCGTCATCAGTTTCAGCAGTTGCACGGAACTTGTGTTGTTCTCGTGGTGGCGAAGGTCGTAGCGGTGAAACTTGAAACAAAGCGACAATATCGTCATCGTCAGCCGTGCGATTGGTTGATTGACAAACGTTGGAGCGCAAATAGGGTTGCGCAACAGTGAACACCGTGCCACGACAAGCCGATCTGCCCACGGTGCCGAGATCCAAGCGGGAAGAATTAAAAATAGCCTCTTGGCATTGGCAGGAACAAAACCGAGCTGTAGGTATGCGAGCTGTAGGTATGCATCGCAGGGACGCCATCAACGTGACGACAATTTCAACTTTTGTTCAGCAAAGATGAAGATATTGTACCACGGCTTTGCGTATGAAGCAGGAAGAGCCGCCAGTGTTGCTCGGGTCAGTTCAGTTTTACCAGTCGTTTGCAGTTCAATGATTCAAGATGACGAGGGGCCAAAAAGACAACGCTACATCAGTAAACCAACTCAGACGAGATGGCGAGCGTCGTTGCAAAGGTACATGGCGCGAAATGATGGGCAGGGAGCTCACATGAGTTTCGGTTGAAAAACGAGGCCAGTTCCAGTCCGGTGTTTTGAGCGACACATGGTTGGTGGCCGGTACGAGGACGAGGGATCATCATGATGTGTACATACATGGCAACATGCAGTGTGGCAGGCTGCAACCTGCAGACCGGTTCCTGCATTAGCGTGGGAACAAAAGCACAACTGATCTGATCAGGTCTTACTCGCTTTTGCTTTTGGTTGCTGTGGTTGTAGTTTCGCTCTGTTGACTCCAAGCCTGCCTTTCCAGCCCTGCTCCTTCCTGCCTTCCTTCTTTCGAACTTGTGCATAGAGAGGGAGAGATCCCTGCGACTCAAATTGCGAGCCACTTGAACTTCACATGGTTTTGGTGCTACGGAGGCTACGGTATCAAGCGCATCACCACCGGCCGGCAGAGACTCCACAGCCCCAGGAAGTCCAATTCGACTCGAGGGAATAGGAGCCATGGTCGCCCGAGATCGCGCCCTGAGATATGCTGGCAGTGTGGTCACTGGCTAGCGCATCAGAAAACGCAAAGTGGCTACAGACTCCAGAGTACCTAAATAAGGTATGTTTGCATGCTCAAATCTGTCCGGCTCAATGCGTGCACACAGACTACCTTATAACTCGGGGGACACTCTATCCCACTTCAGGCATTATGGGCGAAAACGCTGCAGCGTGCATGTGAGTGCCTAGCCCGAGGACGATAGGGCCGCATGATGAGTTCCGAGGCACACGTAAAACGTATTCTGTACAACTCTGTACGGAGTATGTATTCTGTACTCTGTATGTACTCTGTACTCCGTATGTACTGGCGGCGAACTCATTTCTGCTTTTAGGGTTGCTGGTGTACCCAGTCTGGGATCCTGAGTCGAGTGGTCAGGACTCTGGAGCCTCCCAGGACCACGGACTTGACAGTAAAGCGGGCACGAGCCAGCTAGCGACCTCGGACATACCTAGGTACCTATCCTGGTAGATGAGCTGGTACGGACACTACGGAGTACGGAGTAGGTACCTAGGTATGTATGTACATATGTACATATGTACACGCAACTGGCAATGCTCAGCCAGCACCGAAAGACGCAGCCGAGATTGGGTCAGGGGGTAGGTGCCAGCCAGAGGCCTTATTGTCGCAGGACTAGACAAAGAACACTGAAAGCGTCTGGTAGGTACAGAGAGCCTTTCGACTTGTGCTGCCCGACGTGAAAGGATTCGTAGGAGAACCGTTGTAGATTCAACCAGACAACGCAGAGCACGGTAGGGAGTACATACAACTGTACCTACATACATACATATGTACAACTTTACAAGCAGATGATAGTGTCATGCATGTACATAGCAGTAAACTGACGCTTTGCACAGCGCACATGGGACCCCAGATTGGCTACTGTCGTTCGCCTTCGTACCACTGACGAGCACGCACACGCACATGTCCGATTCGACAGATTCTGGCCGTCCGCCGAGCGAGCACTCTGGCTGAGTAGCGGCGCAAGTCCCATCCATGCGCACGAGTGGAGGCCGTGGCGCGCCCCTGAGCATGGCGCTGAGTACTCCCCACTTCTAACGACTGGTGATCGCCCGTTTGCCCCTGGATTAGCGTGATGGGGGCCGCATGGCGTTGCGCAATTTCCCGGGGCGAGCGTTTCGCGGTTGACGATGAGTGGATGTAAAGTTACAACAGGCAATGATTCAAGGAGAGCGGCAAAAGTCGAGGAGACGGGATAGAGTCAGGGGTCGGGGGTCGAGTCCAACATGCAAAGCCGGCATGGTATTAATATCGCGTCCTCCTCCATCCGGCTTGTTCACACTTCTTTCCCTTTCTTTCCCTCAGCCAAAACAGCCATCCTCTCCAAGCACAGCTTTTGACTCGTCTTTGACTTCGGTCGTCCATTCTTTATCACCGCTCCCGCTGTTTTCCAAACTCACTCTCATTCAAACCACCAGCCCCTTCGTCTCCACGAAAACCAAACCGTCAAGATGCGTTTCACTGCTGCCGCTGCCGCCGTCATGGCCGGATCCGCCCTCGCTGGCGATGCCATGTCCACTGACTACACCACCGAGCTCATCACCATCACCGCGTGCCCTGAGACCGTCACCGACTGCCCTGCCCGTTCCACGCAGGTGTCGACCACCGTCCGACCTGTGACCACCACCACCGTGCCCGCCACCACCACCACTTTCATGACGACCCGCATCCACACCATCACCAAGTGCGCTGCCTCCGTCACCGACTGCCCGGCCCACAGCATCGTTCTGTCCACTCAGACCTTTGCCACCACCGGCACCGCCGCTCCCACTGGTCCCGCCGCCAACGGCAGCGTCCCTGCTGGCACCGCCCCCGCTGGTCCCGCTCCCACGGCCTCTGGTCCCGCCATGTGCGGTGGCCAGCCCTGCCCCCCCGCTGCCACTGGCAGTGCTCCCGCTGGCAGCGCCCCTGCTGGCAGCGCTCCCGCTGGAAGTGCCTCTGGCAACAACCCCGCCCCTACCGGTCCCAGCGGCCCCGAGATGTGCGGTGGCGTTCCCTGCCCTCCCGCTAGCTCAGCACCTGCTGCCAACCCCCCCGCCAGCCAGGCTCCTCCTGCCCCTTCGGCTCCTGCCACCACTGAGGCTCCCGCCTGCCCTGCTCCCCAGGTCAAGGCCGTTACCAAGAGCTACACCACTGTTCTCACCTCAGTTGAGTACCAGACCATCGAGGTCCCCTGCGCCACCGGCGGTGTTCCTGCCGGCCCCGGCTCTCCCAGCGGTCCTCAGGGCACTGGCGTCCCTGTCCCCAACAGCCCCTATGGCAACAGCACGTAAGTTGACACTCGAAAACGCCGTTGAAAAAACGACTTTCACCCATCCCCAAATCTATAAAAATACAGGTGGACTTCATCCGCTAACATCCTCCCAGCACCCCCAACGGTCCTATCCCCACTGCTGGCGCTGCTTCTCTCGCCGGCTCCGCCATCTTCGCCGCCGTCGCCGGTGTCGCTGCTTTCGTCCTTGCTTAAATCTTTCCTTTCGACTATCTAGTTGAAGCCTGAAGGGCTACGGCGATTCACCATTTCATTTTTTACATTGACGACAGGCAATCCTTTCTTATATATAACTTTTGGCGGCATCAACGTTGGATAATTTTTTGTACAGAAGTGTAACCTAGATTCCCTGAATAAGTAGCACTTGACGGCAAGAACATATACACATATACGCGCGCGCGTTAAGGGGTCCATTTCATTTGCATTTATCATGTATTTACTTATTTTCTAATTCCACGAGGGAGCATGGCGTTTGGGGAGGGAGAGATGGGAAAGTCTTGATTTTTCATTCTACCATCCCCGCAGGAGGGGTTTGGGAGGGATTTTGACGCTCTCGCTTCCCTGGATGTCATGCTTTTTCTTTTCTGAATCATTTACATCACTCACGTCCCGCATTATGTGTGTTGTGTGTTGTGTCTGGCTGTTTGTGCACTTTTTCGCTGCAGCCTTGCTAGGCACCCACGAGAGTCTTGTTGTCTCTTTTGTGGCGGTGGTCTTATTACGGAGTACAGTACAACTTGCTCAGCCACCCCTCGTGCGCGAAAGGACTCATCTCGGCTACGGATAGCCGCTCCCCAGTTGCGCTGCTTCGCCCAACCAAGAATCACAATCCCTGTGAAATCCCTGGCCTGTCGGAAATTACACCTTTCATGCATTGCAAGCGCTATGCCGCTTCGAGGACGTTTTCGGTTGCATTGTCTTGTACAGCCTTGAACCGACATGGGGTTGACTCCATCGTGCTGCCTAGGACGTTGCTGCTGCTGTTGTTTTTGGGTTGGTTTGGGTTGTCCCCCCCCTACTCCGTAAGTACGGATAGGTACATAGGTACGGAGTATGTACATACATACATACATATACGGAGTACGGGCAACGGTATCAAAGATTTGGGTTCGGTTGCACCCCTTTTTTGAGGTTCTTTTGGCTTCTTTCTGAAGAAAAAGAAAATAAAGCGGGAAGACGAGTGGGTGGTGCACTGGTGTTGCCATTCTTTTTCATGATGGAGGAACTTCTCAAGGCTTGGCCAAAGGTTATATCGTGGTAGGTTTGATACTTGGACAGGGAGCATCGGCTGGCTTTTTCGCCCTTGGGTACAATGTACTCCGTACTCCGTACCTGCCTAATGTTGCGAATGAGGATGGATCTCACAGCCGGGCGTGCCGGCCCCCGGGTGAGGTCGGGTGAGGTCACAGGTGACGGGACTCCGGCTCACAGCCTACAGGTACCTATGTACCAATTTCTTGTCTTTGTCTCCACGAGGTGATAGCAAGCACTGAGCAGTGAGCACTGGTGAATGAGGCTATGTATGTACAGTATGTACCTATGTAGATGATAGGGGGCGTTGCCGCTCACTATTGCTGCCTGCTTTTGCCTGCTTTTGGAGGCGTACGGAGTAGGTACATATGTACTCCGTACGTAAATACATAGGTACCTATGTACGCCGAGAGGTTTCAACTTTTGTACTCCTTATTATGTACCATGTACCTGCATATCTAGGTACCTCGGTATCCCTTTGGCAGCCAGGAGGTCATGTCCAACTTGACGTTTACATGAATGATGAGAAGCACGAACAAACAGAATGAATGCCAACAATCACGATTTGGCTTTACAGCTTCAGAGATGGGAATCTCATGACCCGTCAGTAATAAGTATACAAGCCACTGAAGACCTCACCCCCCAAAAGTCCGCAAAAAAAGCTGACGGGAATACGAACACACCGTACGGAGCAAGTATTTAGAAAGCCGCGATCCCAGTCAAAAGGGTTTACTTTACATACATAGTTACCACCTAGATCTGGTCAACGAGGCATTGCTGATACTCCCATCGTCTGAACTGAGCCTCCGGAGTCCACTAAGCGGCAGATATGCTGCATGTACATACTCTGTACATACAAGGCACACTGAAATGTACTGCACATCATGAGAAATCGGCGACTTTTAAGTTTTAGCCCAGAGTCCCAGACGGCTTGCTATTATGTACTGCATACATGGGTAGGTACCTATGTATATATGTATGCATGCAACCTATGTACAAGGTCTCCTGTAGGCGGAAATCTCGAACTCCGGCGCTCATTATAAAAGACAGGTGTAACCTAGGTATGGAAAGGCGGTGCGATCGCGTTTTTGACTTCTTGCCAGTGGGAGTCTCACAGTCCCTGCTTATCGAGATTGTTGCTTTCACAAGCATGATCTCGAGCACGAGAACCACAGCCAAGCAACTACTTGGCCCCTAATTCATACATCGCACCGAGTCTCACCTTGCGCCATGGATACAGGACAAAATCGCGGGACGCGTTCCGCTGCTTCCGATCTTGCTCAGCATACGGCATGTGCAACTTCAGCAATCCCAGAGTACAAAGACTTACTGAGAAAAGTAAGAAGTTCGATCGTGTTTACCCTCGTTTTCGGTCTTGGGTCATGTTATCAGCCAGCATATGCGCGGGATGCATGTCTTCTAATAAGGCGGTGCTTTGTGTTCGCGACGTCTCTTGAGATGAGCCGCCTTTCGGGATGTGGCCGACAGTCTACCTACCATCTAGTTTCAACTTTCGGCTCCATCAGCTCGATGCACAAAGCAGGCCCCATTGCTTCTCTATCGCCGCCACGGCACCCAAGACTCCCAAGTTGATCGACGGGCTCGTCCAGTCCAAGCCACCGCGGGCCGAAGAATTAGCCCCTCCAACTTCCTCGAAGGCGCGGCAATGAGCTCCATTGACAAGGCCGATATATGTATCTCACTGCTCACACGAACGCAGACGTTTCTCTGGGAGGGTCGCTGGCCAGGTTGCTTTCTATGCTTTTGTAGCCCATCTTTTTGGGAAGATGATGGATTATACCGGTCCCAAAGTACTATGCCTGTGTCAAAGTCTGGCTCCTGAGCCTTCAGGACATATGGCTGCGATAGCCTATACTTGAGGTGTAGTCCGCTCTTGGGTTTCTCTAGTAGTCCCCTCTTTTTCAGGGCTGATGCAACGCCCACAACATCTCTGGGGTTTCCTACTCCGTAAATGAAAAAAGACACGAAAAAACGAACGTTTAATGTTTGGCGTGTATGTACATATGTAGTTCCGCGCCTGAGCATGGAATCCGAAGTCCTCACCATCCTGCGCACGGACCACCAGAGGCCGAGATCGCGGCGACCAAAACAGCGAAGGTGGATCCACGAGGGGTCTCATTGGCTGCAGCGTTCTCAGCGGGCAATTGCTCCGACTCTTGGAGGCATGAAGGTCAGGAGTAATCACTGCCCAGATCACCCGCTTCACTCCTTTGCACACCAATTTCATCGACACAAAATGGGTGACCATGCACTGACGCCCATCTGCATTGACCATTTTTAGACCACGGAAACCGATGGACTCCAGATTGTAGGCAGGAATCTTATGCTCCAACACGAAGCTTCGCATGATCAAGTTGATTTCGGCGCCCTGATGGGCGACGGCCTGACCTGGTGAAAGGACGAACAACTGCCCCATCTGGTACCCCAGATAAATGCGAACCGGCACCCCAAACAACTTCGACCCGGTACGATACTTCCGTAGCAGGTCGGTGTTATGACGAATTGACGAGGTGTTGGGGGTGATCGAGGTAGCCTGAACGGACTGCGCTCCAAGGGAGAAAGAAACATTTTTCTCATTCGGTCTCCTTTTCTGAGTGGTGATGCGGGAGGAAAGCTTCCGAAATTGCTTAGAAAGCTCTGGACTAATCTGCCACAGCTCCATGAGCGTGATGGGCACAGAAATTGGTCAGGCCGTCGTCGATCAGGGCGCCGAAATCAATATGATCATGCGAAGCTTCATGTTGGAGCATAAGATTCCTGCCTAGGAAACGTTCTCATCCCTGGTTTACCATGGATTTTTGATGTTGGCGCTATTATCGACATCCAGAAGTCGGAGCTCACTCTACTAGCTAGGCATTCGAGGAGAGGGGGGATTCCCGAGTGACCATCAAGGTCCCTCCTGTCGCGATGTCCGACCGACAAAGGATTATGTTGTACTCATAACTAATTCATGTATAGCCATCGTCATCGGTCCCATGTACGCCGACAGTTGAGAGACCGAAGCGCCCCATCGCCGACGTACAATCGCCTCAAACAGAGCGTACGCCGTCGAGACACTCGGCTGGGCCTCCTCACGCAGAGTCTGTCGCCATCAGGCCCAGGCCACGCACACCGACGAGACCGGCCATCAAGAGTGCTTCTCTCACCCGCGACGACGGTGGTCTGCAGTTTCACCGCCCCGGACCACCTTCGTCCCAGGGACCAGCGAGAAACGAGTGTCAACGGATACAGCGCCTCCATCGGTCTGTCAGGAGAGATTCTGACGCACAACCCCCGTCACTTACGCCAACGGCGAGTGAAATATACCTATGCGAGGGACAATCAGTTTACAGCTCCACCAACGCTTCGCCAAAGTGGCGGCCCTGATCTTGACGACGTCTTCGCACCAACCTCCACCCAGCCACGTGAATCTATTGCGCCCTCTGCCCGATCTAGCCAATATCACTCAGCAACAGTCTCTGACGAGTCAGAAGCCGAGACCGATATCTTCACGCCCCCAGTCGAATCTATCAATGTTTCACAAACGACACGCGCTCCGGTAAATCACCCGCCGGATATGCCTAACCCAGGATTACCTCTTGATCCCGTCCAAGTCGCTGGCGAGCTAGATGTGCCTTGCCCCCACATTGCTGCCAGCTATTTCTGTCGCAGGTTCTCTTGCTCTCTGAATCTGATACCGAAGTTTGGCTTCTCGAACTACTGGTACCGTTTGGAGTGGCAGGCGCGGGGAAGCCCTCATATACACGGACTCTTTTGGACGAAAGGCGCTCCTACGATCAATCCCGAGCCAAGGGGCTTGGCGGAGCAGGCCAACACGCACGGTTTTCTGACATTCTGGGGTCCGCATATTACAGCGATCAATCCTCATACCCGGTCAGTCGGCGCTGGATACAAATCCTCTCACGTTCCTCAACACATCGCCAACGACCAGGGATATGGGCGCCATTGTCAATCGCGGGCAGAGGCACGCCTGTTCACCTTACTGCCAACGTCGTTAGTGTTATTTGCTTCACACGGCCACGCCTTTTATCGCCTTTTCCTCACGACGGTGGAGTTGTCACAGGTCGTGCGTCAGCAAGGCGATAGCCTGCATCATCTGTATAGTAGGGCGGACCGGTGTCGATGAGGCCGGTTCCGAAGAGGCCACCGGCCGTACTGATGGTTCGATTTGATTCATACACCGGTCCGCCCTACTACACAGATGATCCAGACCGTGCGACCGTTGTTCCCATCTTTCGTCAGGAGAGCCGGCACATCTTCAGGCGCAGACCCAGCACTCGTAAGCAGTTTCCCTTGACCGTTGCCTACGCCATCACGGTCCACAAGTTGCAAGGCACGACACTCGACCGCGCTGTTGTCGACGTCTCTGCCCGTGACTTCACACCTGGGCTGTCTTATGTGGCCGTCTCGCGCGTCAAGGCGCTGGGCGGGATCATGTTCAATGCTCCTTTCGATCATCCGTCCATTTGTGCCAGGGTCACACCAACCAGAGAGGGATCCCCGTCGGGCGGATGCCGTACGGCGCCAGAATTATCATCTGCCCGCGGATGCAGATGAGGTTGATTAGTTGTGAGTCTCTGAACCGTGCGCGGCTTATCTAGGACGGCAACTTAGGCTCGTGTTAGAGTATGTTGCAGCAAGCATATTGTCATGAATGGGAGGAGCTTTGACTCGATGGTTACATTTCTGTACTGATTTGTGCGGGAGACGCGTGTTTCATGTGTTCTGTATATTTGGTCTAATTAAAATTAATTGAACTGGTAAACGGAGCAAAGTCCATTTTCTTTAGCGAGAGATCCGTGATTGATAGTAACGGATTTGTGGCGATGCGAGCGCAGGGAGGACAGCCCGCGGGGGCGCCTGAATACTCGGCAGCGGGACCCTTCACTGTTCAGCTTTACTATGTACCTATAGTCCCTTCGGACTTCCCATCTTAAGCCGTTTGACTTCATAAAGGCCCAAAAAAAGAGACTACTATCTCAATGCCGACACGCAACGTACCGACGCGCGGGCAGGCAAGTCGAGGACTCGAGGGCACGGTTAGCCACAATATGTACCCTCATGCTGCGATAAAAAGAGTGTTCCTTGCCAACGCAGAGCATTTCTCCCTGCCCAGTGACATGCTTGTGATGCGGTTCAAGGCGCATCGGACTGTTGAAGGCTGGGCATTCTTGGCGGAAGTGTGCGCATCGACAATATTGGCGAAGTTTGTAGAACATGCAAATGGCTTGACCTTGAGAAAGACCACGACGTGTCCCACGGGGCGGAATCGCACCCGCCAATGAGGCAGAAATCACTAATCAGCCCCATGCCGAGAGCCGCAGGTGCTCCGCGAATGCGCAAGGCAATTGTGGACACTGGACACTGGAAACCATTAATTGTGTTTCGTAGGTTGTATGTAGCGGTTTCTTGTCAGGGTCTCGGAACTCGGCCTGTCATCGTGATCGTGATCGTGTACTTGTAAGCTGTAGGCTGTAGCACATGGCTCGGCTAGCAATGACACGCAGATTGCAAGAAACGTCAAAAGCTATCTACACATTCGGGCAGCGTCATTGGTTGCTCAAACGAGACTGCTCCCGTTCGGGCCAGGCGACCCGTTTTTCTCGGTGCTGTGTTCCGACGGAACCGCGATTATTACAGCTCCTTGAAATTGCGCGCTTTTGTCTTCGCACCTTCAGTCCTATCGCGTGGGCACCTTGCAGCATTCCTGGCATCCAGATTGTGCCTTGCCGTACCTAAAAGCTCCTTCAGCAGCTCCAGGCATCCATGGGGTCAATGTGAGCTTATTCCTCAACTCACAAAGAGGGCTCGAGCACGCATTCCATGGCGCTTGCCACTCACATTTAGCACAAGCTTCCAAGTACATACATACCTACATACATACTGGGGCTGCGTCAGAACTAGGTTAGTTTGACCAAATAATGGCTGCTGACAAGTCGTGGCGGACGGTTCGCCCTGGTGGCTAATAAGGGCTTGGAGGCGTCGTCAGCGCTGCGTACAAGGCATAATTCAGTACACGCTGTACATAAGTGGTTTACCCCAAGCCGTGGGTGACGACCAAGAGTCAGAAGGGTACGTGATATGTTGGGGTCATCGTGTGTAGCTCAGACGAGGGTATTCCGCAGGTTGTTTCATGAGCTGTTCAGAGTCCAGACATATCCTTGGCTATTAGGGCCAAGTATAAAAAGACCATCCGTCCCATATACTTGTACATCACTCGGGAATTACAACGCAAACAACTCGTCAGACGCATCCAGGCCTGATTGCCCCCTGATCCCCTTCTCTTCATCCGTTTCGATAAGGACTAGCCATGTCTGATCAAGAACCTCCCGGCGCTACGAGCTTTGGTCCTGATTCCAATTGCAACTTGAACAATTGTCCTGCGGAATGGAGCATTTATGGGTACCGGCCCTCCCTGGCTGCTAATGCCACGTTTCTCGCCCTCTTTGTCCTCATTGGCATGGTTCATGGCTATCTTGGATATCGATGGAGAAGCTGGGGCTTCATGGTCGGCATGCTCCTCGGTTGCATGAGCGAAGTGATTGGCTACGCTGGACGTATCATGCTGTACAACAATCCATTCTCGTTTGTAGGCTTCATGATCCAAATTGGTAATCACCTCCTTACCGTTCCAAAACGAATAGAAGTTCAACATACCAGTATTCCTATACGAATTCGGATCCTTTTGGCAGACTTCCCCGCCGTATCTATGCCCATATCACAGCTATATGGGATCGTAGTTGCGCACAATCTACTCCCCCTTGTCTACTCTCACTGACCTCCACGCCTCTACGATAGTCTGTCTCACCATTGCGCCCGTCTTCTACACAGCATCCATCTACGTCACCCTCTCCAAAACGATCGCCAGTCTCGCTCCTCAACTCTCCAGATTCAGACCCGTCTTTTTCTACTGGATCTTCATCCCCTTCGACGTCGTGTGCCTCGCCCTCCAAGCCGCCGGCGGCGCCATGTCGACCACGTCTTCGGGCCAAGACCAGGCGGGTGTCAACATCTCCCTGGCCGGTCTCGTGCTGCAGGTTATTGTCCTGACGACCTTTGCGGCCTTTTTCGCCGATTACATGATCCGCTATGTGCGCTCTAGCAGCAGGCGTTCGTTCGACTGGCGCCTACAAGCCTTTTTCGGTGGTCTCGTCACGTCGACGTTGCTGATCCTGGCCCGGTGTGCCTATCGTGTCGCTGAGTTGAAGGACGGGTACGGCGGGCACTTGATTCGGGAGGAGGCGCCCTTCATAGGACTGGAGGGAGTCTTGATTGTGCTTGCGGCGGTGGTGCTGTGTTTCGGACATCCAGGGTTGGTGTTCGGCCGGGACGGCAGGGCCAGAAAGGCGATGAGTGAGGAGAGTGTTGATGTGCAGGTCTTGGAGAGCAAGTAGACAGCTACCGATATGCTGGCTGACTTTTAGCCGTGTATTCGCTGGCCTTGGAAGTTGGGGGATTTCCTGGAAGCCGGCGTTCCTGGTCTGATCTGGCGCGCCTGTTGACCAATCGTCATACCAGCTTTTAGGAGTTTGTGCCGCGCCTTTGCTCGGACTACGACTTCATCAAGACCAATGAAGTATGTACCCAGAAATGACGAGACGCCGGTGATACCAACCAAATCGCACCGCTCTGCGGCCCCCACCTGGCAACGGCCGGCTTATTCCGTACTCCGTAAATGCGGGGAGACGAGCACAAGCATGGACCGCTTGCCGCTGCGATTTGATTGGATCCGCATTGCATCCAGCAACTTCGTGGCAACGACAAGCTTCGATTCTGCACCTTTGCGGCAGCCACCTCTCGGCTTCTTGACCTCTCCATGCCCTCGCGCTTGTTTCGTCTCTTGCCTCGTCTCTTTCAACCCAGGACACGCGAATTTATCGCCATTCTACCAGCTTCAACCCTCTGCTCGCGCGGCTTCTCTACGTCATCACTTATCATGGCTCCGCCCAAGGCTGCGCTCGACTTTGTCGACTTTGTCAACGACTCTCCCACCCGTATGATGATAGCCCTCTCCTTGTGTTCCTCCCTCTATGTATTTATGTGTGATACTAAATTGTGACCTTACCAGCTTACCACGCTACGCAGACCGCCGCTCACCGACTCGAAAACGCCGGGTTCCAGCGCATCAAGGAACCCGACTCCTGGGCCTCAACCATCCAGCCAGGCGGCAAATACTATCTCACCCGCAACGGCTCCTCCATCGTTGCCTTCGCAATTGGCCACAAGTGGTGCCCAGGCAATGCCATTAGCATTGTCGGCGCCCACACCGATTCCTGCTGTCTACGACTTAAGCCCGTGTCCAAGAAGACCAATTCGGGCTACTTGCAGGTCGGTGTCGAGGCCTACGGTGGTGGAATCTGGCATTCGTGGTTTGACCGCGATCTCAGCATCGCCGGACGAGTTCTCGTCTCCGAGGGCGAAAAAGTTGCTATGAAACTTGTCAAGATCGAGAAGCCACTGCTGCGCATTCCCACGCTCGCGATCCACCTCCACCGACAGACCAATTTCGATCCCAACAAGGAGTCGGAGCTGTTTCCCATCATTGGTCTTGCCACGGCCGAGCTGAACAAGAGCGCCGACCAGGAGCCCGCTCCTGCTGAGAAAAATACAGAGGACGAGGTCTTGAGTCCTCTCCAGAAGATGTCGGATCGCCACCACCCTGCCGTGTTGGATGTGATTGCCGAGGAACTTCATATCAAGGTAGCCGATATTATAGACTTCGAACTCTCTCTATACGACACGCAAAAGTCAGTCGTCGGTGGTCTCAACGATGAGTTTATCTTCTCCGCGCGCCTTGACAACCTCGGCATGACGTACTGCTCCGTCGAGGGCCTCATCGCCTCCATCCAGAACGACAAAAGCAATTCGCTGGACCAAGACTCCACCATCCGAATGATTGCCTGCTTCGACCACGAAGAAATCGGCTCCACGTCCGCCCAAGGCGCCGAGTCGAACCTGCTGCCCTCCGTCATCAAACGTCTCGCATCCATCCCCGCCAGTTCGAGTCCCGACTCCCAACACAACAACGACTCATCGACCGCATACGAACAAAGCCTATCGCGATCATTCCTCATCTCCGCCGACATGGCCCATGCCGTCCATCCCAACTACACTAGCAAATACGAGTCCTCCCACCAACCAGCCCTCAACAAGGGCACCGTCATCAAAGTCAACGCCAACCAGCGCTACGCCACCAACTCCCCCGGCATTGTCCTCATCCAACAATGCGCCAGCCTCGCCCGTGTGCCTCTGCAGCTATTCGTCGTCCGCAACGACTCCCCCTGCGGGAGCACCATTGGGCCGGGCCTCGCCGCCAAGTTGGGCATGCGGACCCTCGACCTGGGTAATCCGCAGCTCAGCATGCATAGTATCCGCGAGACGAGCGGCTCCGCTGATGTGGAATTCGCTACGAAGCTGTTTGAGAGTTTCTTTAGGCACTATGGGGAGTTGGAGTCGAATATTGTGGTGGATTGATTTTGATGGGGTGTGGGGATGTACTATAGGCATGACTTGCTCTTGGGAAGATGGTCTTGAGAAGATGTTGAGTAGGAGATGGTCTGTTCATGTTACGTACGGTGTACATACCTATATATGTAGATAGGTCAAGACATCATGAATGAGCCCAGTTAATGTAGGTACCATCGTATTCCGTCCAGTGTTCGTCTTAGACTAGGTATGCATGAGTTGGATGGATGTGGTAGTACGATGTATCATGTGGTGCATAAAGTGTTTGAGCTGTGCATTCAGGAGTCAAGCGTACCTGCATCAAAATGTGGACACATTGGCACGTTGCATTGTTGCACTGGAGTCTGGCACAGAACGATCGCTCAGTGTGGGACTTGATGCCGTCCAGCTGACAATTCTGATTGAATTTGAGACCATGCTAGAAATTACTCCTTCTTCGTCGCCTTTGCGGTTATCGCGCCATCATTCCCAACACGACACGACGATGCACTCCAGGGTACAGCGGCCTGCGGCCGTGGTGATACACGGTCGGACGAGACTCGAGAGCAAGTATACCTATACCTACGTTACACGGTCACGCATAACTACACGTAAGTAGGTAAATAGTCTTTGACTTTCCCCAACGCCTATACCAAATCAGGCCGTCTAAGTGGCCCCTCTCAGAAGACAGAGGAAAAGATAAATATGAAAGTACCGGCCAAAAAGAAAAAGCAAAGGCAACATCGACATGTAAAACCAAAATCTTGAGTGCAAAATGACAATGCCCATCCCATACGCCGCTAGAATATGCCGCCATTCGTACTCGTGAGATATTGGCCACATGCATAGGATGTGTTCGTGCCTCTGGAGTTTTCTGAAAATCCGGCATAGAATCTTAACCCAGGGGCAAATGGCCAATATACTTGCGCGAGCGTGTACAGGCCTGATTCTTCTGCTTTAGAAATCCCGTCTAATTTGCTGCCCTTTTCGAATGACGCGTTACCAAACCAACATGAACTAGAATGGAAAAGTTTGTCGTCCTATCCCGCTGCAGATATCCGCCCAGAGAAGTGGAGAAAAGAAAAGGAGGGAAATGGAGGAATGAAGTCCGACAGCTCATTGGTTTGAGGACAAGTTTGAATTTGCAACCAAAAGACGTCGCTTTACAGTAACTTTGAAAATCATTGCCTTGGGCATTCATTCAGAGCTTTTTCTTGCACCGGCTGCTTCGGACTCACAGGCCGTGTGCCTGGAGTACTCCTGCTCAGAATCGAGGCCGAGAGGTTCAGTGAACTTGTAGCTTGATTGTTTCCTCTGCCAACTGTTTTGTCTAGAGCGGCGGATTGCGCGCGGATTGATGATAGAGGAGGTAAGGGCTTATGTTGTAGGTCTGCGAGGGGGACGTTGGTTTGACCGGTTCGTAGCTTGTAGCTTGCTAGACCAAGACGGAGGCGCAAGATCTCGGCTTTCTATAAGATGCGAAAAAATATCCGTGTTAGTCACATTCAACGCGTCCCTTTTGCTTTCCATTGTAATATGTACTTTTCAGGTTTCTTCGTCTAGGTGGGAAGGGTGGGGATTGTTGTAGAGTGGCCTAAGAGTAGAGAAGCAGTCTTACCTCACGCGCCTGCTCTCGCGTCATGTTCCCTCTTGTACGAGGCGCTAATGGGGCTGGCGGTGCATCAATGGCAACAGTACCGGCCATTTCTGGCTCCGTGGTGGTTGTGGCCCATGAGGCGTCACCTTCGACCGCAGTTGTGTCGAATACAGACGATGTGGACGGCGAAGTGGTACGCGAGCGATATGAGCGCGCGTTCTGCAACAAGACAAGTAGTTAGTATTAACAGCACCCTTGCATGAGCTCTCTCTTCAAAGAGCAAGTGGCGAGGGAAAAGATGATGGAAGAAAGACGACAAGAGGGAAGGAAATAAAGATAAAGATAAAGAGAAACATACCTCTTCCATACACGTCTTCTTGCTCGCGGGCAAGCGCGCATCCTCGACGGGCCTCTTAGTGCCACTCACAGTCGCGGGTACTATTCTCTTGAGGGGAGAGGCGCGGGTTGAGGAGACGACGGAAGCCTTTGTATCCTTAAGAACCTTTGGTGAAGATAGAGGAGGCATTGCATTCGCGTCCATTGGCGCCAATGCGGCGCGTTGCTTCGTGGGCGATGCGTTGGCGGCCATATCGTGTTGTCCGGTGCGTGTTCGTAATGTAGACCTTTGCTCAACGGCACGGCATGAATGGAAGAAGACAAGAGAAGATAAATAAGAAGCCGGTGACGCGTACCACGGTGTGAAGACGTGAACTGTGACAAAGGGGGATGTATGGTTAAAGGGGAGGGAACCGTGATCTGGTGTTTAGAGTCGAGTCCGCAATCATCAAGTTGCTGCGAAGCTGCGTTCGCCGTTTACTGGGCCGACGGCTTTCCGTCACGTCTGCTTCGGCCCCGTCGCGCGAACCGGGTCCCAAAGCGCGGGTCTGGAGGCCGCGCTATCGCCACAACGTGCTGATCAAGTCGCGCTGAACGCTCCTTCCGCGAACGCGGTCTTGAAGAAGCCAAATCGCCCCACCAACAACGTCGATGCATTGCGCCTTCCGTCTTCAAGACCAGACCGGCTGCGTCATGTCCATCTGCCGCTGCGAATGTGTTGCGTGTACGGAGTATTGGTTCAATGCAATTGTTCCTATCGCATCGCGTTCCTCTGCAATGCTTACTGACTTTGCCCAGAGCTAGCTGCCTAATAATGGTAAAAGCATGGCACATCGATGCGAAAACCCGCAACGGGCCAGTGTTCAGCTGTCGTTCCAGCTGGCTACAAAAAACGCGACTTGCTATGAGACGACAACGGCTTGTTGTTGTTGTTGTCAGGATCAACCCTTTTTCTCGAGAAACGACCTTGACTGGTAAACTATCGATAAAAATCTCCCCAAGGGCGTGAGTAACTACCTACTGTACCTACCTGGTACATGCTCATGTACGTACAGAACCTGGAATGCGTTCATCTGACGTCGGCTTGTCTTCGCTTCGATTGGCCATTCATCCCTGTAACCTGCAGCAGCGTACCTAGACAAATGTCCGAAGTAGGTACATAATAACCATACATACCTACATGTACTTACTACAACTCCGTAGGTAGGTACGGAATGGCGGGGGAAGTTCAAGTTTGTCTGATGCATGTTGTGTACATATGTACTTACTCCATACTTGTAATTCTGTAACGCACCCCCTCCCCCACCGGAGCAGCCTCCGCGAGTCCGGCTACATACCATGTAACCATCAAGCTCTTCGTTGTTACTCCTAGCAACGTATGATGGAAGCGGCAAGCACATAATGCCATTCTCGCCGTCACATGGGATCCAGTCTTCAGGTTTCGTTTGTAGAATACCTATCTTTGCTAACCCCGCGACACCTGGATCTCGCCGGGCTGTTGGATCAGATCCATTATCCACAGGCTCGATCACATCACGTATGAACCTTCTCATCGGAGAATGGGTCGGGTCCGTAGGAATTATTCGTTGAAAGTATCAAGACCAAGAAACGTTGACTCTCTCCGGGTACGTTCTGCCACTATGATTGTGCACAGCACCTTGCGTCATCTGTCGACCAATGTCACTCGTTCACACCTAAATGTAAAGGAAAAGTCAAGGTTCATTCTTTGTACAATCTGTAATCTTCACTCTATTACTCTGTACAGAAAAGGAAACTGGTGTAGGGAGGAAAACCTATACCTATGCCACATCACAGAAAAGCCCGTCTGTTCCTTACTAGCGCTACCTGCTGACTGTTCCAATAGTACTGAGCAGTCGTTGGAGATGGCGTAAGAGCACTGAATCAGAAAAGAAAGAAACATCGATATGTGAAAAGAGGACGCCACCACGAGTCGATTCCAGCGCAGAGATATCAATGATCATTTTGGTGTCATCTTGTACTTCTGTTTTGACATTGTTAGTCAAATAATAGAGTGTATTAGTACCTGATGGCTACGATTGACTGTAGCGAGCCGCGAGCGTTTTGAGCAAACTGACTCGCTGGTGGGGAAGAAAGCGATTTTGGAGAGGGCTGGCACCGTCCGGCGTCAGAGCAGAGAAGACCGTTTTGATACGAACTTGGAAACATGGCCGACATGCAACCACCGATACGAGGGCTGCTCAGCTTCAGACAAGTATGTCTCGGCCACGATGCGGATGCCTGGCAACATCCATGTCTGGAATCGACATACCGGAATACAAAACTCGTCACCAGACCGAGGTCATCTGAGCTTCGTGAGGAATGTTTGAAGCAGCGCGTTTGCCGTGAATACGGAGTATAGGGTTTGTGTACAAGGGGTCCGATTACCTACAGGCTACCACTTTGGGTCAAGATCCCGCTAGTTCGACGAGGCGTGTCCGCGACTCCGTGGTGATATCCTGGGCTGGTTGGACTGCCAGGTTTATTGAGATCACCATGTCACATATGTGGAGCGGCTGCTGACGCCACACCCGGAGACGAGTGCGATCGTGTCCAGTGGTGACCAACTTACTTACCTCGTATGTCAATATGTACTGTACTTGTCAGATCTAGGTTTCCGCCCAGATCTATCTATGTATTAAATGGGGTCTCGAAGGCGGTCCGTCGTTGCACACGAGATTCGGGTGCTCGATCTAGGGTCAGGGATGTAGCGCTGCGACTTTGTACACATCGCGTTTCGCGTTTCGCACCCAACCTCACACTCCCGACTCGCTGATAAGCTAGGTAGATACACCACAGCCCAATATGTAAGCGGGCTTTAAACTTCGAGCGCTCCTTGTCGTGAAGGCCTAGTCTGCCGAGACCACGCGAGGTCCAACGGTCGTGGGTTTCCATGGACTCGCTGAAGATACCTACGCAGGAACAATGACTTGGTTCGTCGACAATGATAACAATTGTGCAGTGAGTTTTATTCATGTACGACGACGCTAAAGTAAGCTTCTTTGTTGACAGACAGCCTACAGGTGGTCCGTAAGATGCAAATGGCCTTGCTCAATACGCCACATACGATCATTACATATCGCAACAATCTAAAAAATGATGGCAGTTAAAGTTAAAAGCGTTGAGAGCCAACCGTTCGCTTATTTGAAGAATGAGTAATCTTAATTATCTTTATTGTCTGAAACTTGCAACTAAAGAGGCTAAGAAAACAAGACAGGCTGAGTGGAATGAGAAATGAGAAATGAGATGCGAGCTAAGACTTTTCGTCTCCGTAATCACCAGAATCAACTGAACTGGCGGAGGAGCAATCATCAGAAAGCATCGAAAAACCGTCAATAGACTTCCTGATCTCTGAAATGCTCTCAGTGTCACTTTGAGACGAGAATGAAGCCTCAGCCTGCTCCATCATCGCAGTAATGGTCGCCGTGAGCTCTGACAATGTCTTGGGCTCGCGAGGGATAAAGTGTCCACTGCCATGATCGAACAACACTGCCGAATCCTGGTCGCACATGCTATGCAGCGACATGGCGCCATCGATGTATGGGTCATCAGACCCTACAACGTGGCAAGTTGGAATGTCAATGGCGTCTTCGCTCTCATCCGCAAGTATGACGTTGCATTGGCCGCCTTTGAGCGAAAGTGGTGGCCAGCCAGCGAAGAATATCCCGCACTGTGATGATACTTTGTCAATCCAGTGATTCTAATGACATCTTAAAGAAAAAAAGAAGGGGGGGGATCGCTTACCTTGAGCTGACGAGGAACACCCTCTTCTTCCCACAGACGCTTTTCCTCAAGGATGGCGGATGCCGCAGCCGTGGCGCCTTCTGAGAACCCAAGAATACCCTGAGAGTTATCAGCCCCGTCCAAGTAAAGTAATTTAAGAAAATAATGGGAAACTCTAATCTACTCACTTCGATTTCGGGATCCTCCCGAACTGCATCCAAGATGTACTCAATGGAAGTACGCACTCCATCCAAGGTGTATTGAGAGCCATAATCGGATTGTATTAGTTGACGAATGGTGTCTTCAGCTGTCTCTCCCTGAGGAAACTCGTCTAGCTTGTGAAGTACATCGTCAAGGGCCGCAATGCCGTCAAACGGGATAAAGCGGTACAATGGACCGCGTCCAAAGTAATCACTGAACCCGGCAGGTGGGATGGCCTCATGACGGCCTGAAATCCACTTGAAAGAGATTTTATCACCGGCCTCTTTGGCTTTGGAGACAAACGGTCCCAGCTGTGCTTGAAAGTTCTGCCATAAAACAATGAGCCACGTTGTGTCACATGATGTGGGAGGACTTGGAGGAGATTCAACAGGGTTACATACGCTCGCGTTTCCAAACGCCCCATGTAAGCAGAGAAACTTCATTTTGATCTTTGTGAGTTGGAGTGTTGTCACTGTTGTGTGCTGACTGTGTGCTGGCTTTGTGTGTAACGTGTTGACTTTGGAGGTTTGACAGGTTGAGAAAACCGTAAACGTAGTGATGAAGAACCAAGGGAAAGAGTAAAAAATTGTCGGATCTGACCCAACTTTTGTAAGCTATCAGTGGCATCAAGAGAAAAGGATTAGACGGAAGCAGAAGACAGTGGACTGTGGACATAGCGATTACTGATCAGTGAATCGTGATCGTCAACTTCCAAGACGCAACTGCCAACAATCTCTTGATGCCATATTGTATGACACCGGACAAGTTCGGCACGACTCCGAACAAGCACACCTGAAAGTGATTGTTTACCTAAACTTCCGGCGGTACCTTATTTTCTCGGGAATTCAATGCCACGTGGCACGCCTTGGAGGTAGTATTTGGGGTCCCGGCGCAAGCTATACAAAGGCAAGTTTAAATTTTAGAATCCTGTACAGAACTTTCCGTAAGCACGAGACGATACATCGCAAGTCGTTGATGTAACGGGCCACTGATTGGACCATCTGAGATCTCGACGCAAATCTACATTCCATCACTTGAGAGCGGGAACGAACAGCGAGAGCCTCAGAGAGGCGGTAGGGCTAAGCCATAAGCAGAACAGATCTGAGAGACTGAGATATGTATGTAATGCCTCGATCAACGCTAAGGGCATACTAAGCATTAAAGTTATACGCACTTAGAATGTCAACGTGAACGGGGCAAACGGGTGGATAATTACTGAACGAATCACGATGCTCACTCGTGTGGCGAAGGAGAAGAGGAATGGACGTGATGCCTTCATTCTACCCGAAGTCGACAACTTCTAACCACACTACGCAACCTTCAATATCTTCAAGTCGCAACCTTATTTTTACCAAGTCTATTCTCATGAGGCCAAGCTAAGTGAATCGCACACATACCCGGGTCCCGGACCTTAAGCCCCGAGCAGAACGATTCCATGACATCTAGCTCCCAATAAACATAGTGACAGGTGTGTGAAGTGTCATGCTTCAGTCCATGCTTCAGTTGCCGCTCTGCGCCCAAGAACCCGTCTGGATGGAATCTACGGCATCCATGAACTAACGGATGAAGGGGGTGCACCGAACAGTGAAAGAGGCGTCGCCTGGGTTACACAACATGTGAGATCGAAATTGAAGCCACGGCAATATGTGAGGACTCATTTCCCAAGTTCTTCAGATTCTGCACCCGTAAGCCCCGGCCCCCAGCCGCCCCCTCTCGCGAGTCGAATAACTCCAATGTCTCGTCGAATTCATCATCATTCATGAGATAAGAAAACGCCACGAGGAGGGTGCTGAACCTTCTGCAGACTGCTACTACCTAGGTACCTGCAAGTCGCGGTCCGCAGGCTTCTCATGTCTTCGATACGACACTTCGCTGTTCAGCAGTCTCACGAGGACACCATCCTGGGAAAATGGATCGAGCTATCAATTAGCATAGAGCATCGCCTCCTAGCTCTGTAGCACATGGAGCTATTGCTATTTTATCTCTCTTTGGCGAGCAACCCAATGTACAGCTAGGTTACAGTCTACAGGTAGCTAGCAACTGACTTGCATTTTCTCATCCCATGATCCCCTCGTATGTAAGCCCCCACGAGACGCCGTGAAATGAGTGAAGATAAGATTAGAAAGCCGAGAGTTAAGACCACGTTACGACGTCGCGCGGGGGGCGCTTGAACAATTTAGCGCCATCAAGTGCTGCAACATCGTGCGGAGCCTGAACTTTGACGACGTGGAGTAACTTTCGGGGATTCCTGGAGGTTGCAACTGAAGAGGGAAATTACTACCTACCTACCTTGTAGTTTGTCTTCTTCGAGAAGCATTCGTCGGCAGATACAATGTCGGTATGCTTTTGTCTATTGCCTTGGGGCTCTAGCCTCTAGGTCTTCAGCTCGAGAGGATCCGAGATCGTGGTAGTCGGTTGAAGGATCCTGAGCTCTAGTATAAAGTAAACGACCAGGCGTTCAAGTTGTGTTTTCGTATCTTGTGTTATCATTCTTCTCTTTCTTAAACAAGAACAATAATATCTCCTTGTTTCGTCAAGGCCCGTCTTATTCTTTCACTGAAGCACTGATTCATCTTCTCGTGCTACATTCTACAACATACACCCCTTCTACCCGCAACAATGACTGCAAACATGGAACCCATTGCCATCGTAGGCATGTCGTGCCGCCTGCCTGGCGATGTCTCAACATTGGATAGCTTTTGGACGCTCATGTCACGAGCACGCAGCGGATGGTGTGATATTCCCAAGAGTCGAATGTCCAAAGAAGGATACTGGCACCCAAACCCCGAGAAGAAAGGATGTTTCAACTGTGTGGGCGGATATTTCCTTCAAGGTGATATCAGCGAGTTTGATGCGACATTTTTCAACATCACACAGGCAGAGGCTCAAGCCATGGGTAAGTCAAACGTCTACTACGCTAGTCTGAAAGTTGAACGGACGTCGGAAGCTATTCACTACGTCCCGTGTCGGTTGGCTTACACACTACCTGGTATACAGATCCACAGCAGCGCCAGTTACTAGAGTGTACATTCGAAGCTATGGAGAGCGCTGGCATTCCAAAAGAGGAAGTCTCTGGTAAGAACATGGCCGTGTATGTTGGTACGTCGCCATCAGACTACCACCTCGGTTCTTTGAGAGACTTGGAGACGGTGCCCATGTTCGATGCCACTGGAAACCATCAGTCTATTCTCGCCGGGCGAATTGCCCATTTCTTCGATCTCAGAGGCCCGTGTTTCGCGGTAGATACCGCATGCTCCTCAGGCTTGCATGCGGTTCATCTAGCCGTCCAGAGTCTACGAGCAGGCGAGACTGAGCAAGCCGTGGTGGCGTCTTCACGACTGAACCTCGCCCCGGACCATATTGCCTCCATGTCCACGAACCGGTAGGTTTTCCAAAGCAAGACAATTCCCCAGTACCAAAGTTGGGGTGAGTCGTGACTAATAAATAATACTTTCCATAGTCTGCTGTCTGAGCACGGTGTAACGTACGCTTTCGACCATCGCGCCAAATCAGGCTTTGCCCGTGGTGAAGGCACAGGCTGTCTCATTCTGAAGCCTTTGAGCCGAGCCATCGAAGACAATGATAAGATCTGGTCTGTCATCCGCAACACTGGTATCAACCAAGATGGCCGTACTGTTGGAATTACAGCACCAAACCCAAAGGCTCAGGAACAGTTGATTCGCGAGGTCTATGCTAAAGCAGGGATCGACCCTCGCGAGTGTGGCTTTGTTGAAGCACACGGTACAGGCACAAAGGTTGGCGATCCTCTGGAGGCCACCGCGATCCATTCCGTGTTCGGAGAAGGTCGTACACCAAGGTCGCCACTGTTCATCGGATCCGTGAAGTCGAACATTGGCCATCTTGAACCCACAAGTGGCATCGTCTCCATGATCAAGGCCTCTCTGATGCTGGACAAAGGTTTCATTCTGCCCAATGCCAACTTTGAGGCAGAAAACGAGGCCATTCCTCTCGCAAAGTGGAACATGAAGGTGAGACTTCCCCTAACTCAGTGCCTGTGACTGCGATTTTTTGAGGGGGGAAACTAACGAGAAATAGGTCGCGACAACCACCCGTCCCTGGCCCAAGGACAAACGGTTCATCAGCATCAACAACTTTGGCTTTGGTGGCTCCAATGCTCATTGCGTGCTGGAGAAGTACCAGACTACGGCAGCGCGCTTGAAACCACAAGCTCCCTCGGCGATGCGTCTGTTCGTCCTGTCGGGCAACGACGAGGAGTCTGCCAAGAAACGGAGTCAGCAATTGGGAGTCTATCTCGAGCAACATCCCGGCGTGTTCGAGAAACACCTCATTCGAAACATTGCGTACACATTATGCAATCGTCGATCGCATCTCTCGTGGCGATCAGCCATGGTGGGCTCGACAACCGCCGACTTGGCGGACAGCCTCAACGGCCCGGAAGCAAAACCCACTCGTGTTTCGCGAGTCCCGAAACTTGCCTTCGTGTTCACGGGACAAGGAGCGCAGTGGTATGCCATGGGGCAGGAGCTCATGGAGTCTCATGAGGTCTACGCTTCCACAATGCGCGAGGCTGACGACATGCTGAAGCAGCTCGGTGCCGAGTTCTCCTTGATTGAAGAGCTCTCTCGACCCAAGGAGGAGACAAAGGTCAACGAAGCCTACCTCAGTCAGCCTATCTGCACCGCAGTGCAGTTGGGCTTGGTCAACCTTCTCAGTGCCTGGGGCATTAGACCCTCGTCCGTCGTTGGCCATTCGAGCGGAGAGATTGGTGCCGCCTACGCTGCTGGCGCCCTGTCGTTCAGGGACGCTCTTTCTGCTGCGTTCAACAGAGGGCGAGCTGTTGCTGAGATGCTCTCGAAGCCGTCCAAGCCTGACGGTGCCATGTTGGCTGTCGGTGCTGGCAAGGAGACTGTCGAGCCCATGATGAAGACGCTCAAGGGTTACACCACGGTGGCTTGTGAGAACTCGCCCAACTCAGTCACCGTATCGGGCGAGACTGCTGCGATTGATGAGCTATCAGCCAAGCTTGAAAAGGACAGTGTCTTCAACCGGAAGCTCAAGGTCCAAGTTGCGTATCACTCCAAGCATATGGAATTGGCCTCCGAATCCTACCTGAACAGCATTCGAAATATCAATGCGACACCGTCAGACGTGGCGTTCTATTCTGCTGTCAAAGGCGAGCGTCTCGGGAGCACCTCTGAAGTTGACGCCAATTACTGGGTTGCCAATCTCACCAATCCTGTTCTCTTCTCTGGAGCACTGCAGGCGCTTTGCAATGCCGAGGAACCAGACGTGTTGATTGAGGTTGGGCCTCACTCTGCACTGGAGGGACCGATCAAGAGCATCGTCAAAGCCGTTGGGGACAAGGCTAAGAAGACTACGTATCTTTCCTCGCTGAAGCGCGAGCAAAATGCGACTCGAAGTCTGCTTACGCTTGCCGGCAACTTGTTCAAGAAGGGGTCAACACTGGACTTTTCAAGCGTGAACCCTGATATCCTCAACCCGACGCCCAGCCACATCCCCAACATGGCCCCATACCCATGGTCTGCGAAGAAGTACTGGCGAGAGAGCCGCGTCAGTCGACAACATCGACTAAAGCCCTTTGCTCGCCATGACCTGCTTGGCCTCATGACCAGTCTCTCCAGCGACCTGGAACCAAGCTGGAGGAACGTCATCCGCACGGATGACATTCCTTGGTTGCGGGACCACAAGATGCAAGAGCTCACCGCGTTCCCCTTTTCAGGATTCGTGAGCATCGGTGTGGAAGCAGTTTCGCAGCGAGCGTCTATGCGCGGCGTCGAGTTTGATCAGTTCAACATTCGCGAAATGCTAGTCACTCGCCCTCTACTGATGCAGGACGACCAAGAGTATGAGATCATTACCAACTTGCGGCAGTACTCTGAGGGCACCCGCTCCTACTCTGACAAGTGGGATGAGTTCCGTGTCCATTCCTACCATGAATCCCGTGGCTGGACCGAGCACTGCCGCGGATTGATCGGCGTTTCGAAGCGCGAAGAATCTAACCAGGTCTGCTCTATCATGCAAGATGAGGCCGCTGAGATTGTTGCCAAGGCCGAGGAAGTCTGCAAGACTGATCTTCCCACCTCTGCGTTCTACCACGAGTTGCGCGAACGAGGTGCGGGATATGGGCCGATTCTTCAAAACATCCATAGCCTTACCGCTGCCGATGACTTTGAACACGGCATGGGCAAGGTGGTCATTCCTGACACCGGCGCGACTATGCCTGAGAAATACCAGACCAAGTCGTTCATCAACGCGGCTTTCCTGGATCTCTTGTTCCAGCACACTTTCGTCGTCCTCGGTGCTGGGCGTGGCGCCATGCCTTGTCTCTACATGCCATCAGCTGTCAAGGAGATTCAGTTGCAAAAGTCCATCTCGTCAGAGACTGGTGAGCAATTCGATGTCTATGTCCAAGGCAAGACGGACTTGTCGCGACCTACAACAACGGAGGTCCTGATCCAAGCTTTGAACACGCGCAATCGCGGCAATGGCGACGAGCAACCCTCCATCATCATCAAGGGCTTCGAAGTCAGCCCAGTCAAAGACGACGCGATTGAAACTCTCGAGGCCAAGAAGCTTACCTACAAGACCGTGTGGGCTCCGTTGGGTAAAACCAAAGAGATTGACGCGGGCAAGGCTGGCACCGAAGTCAAGCAAGAGGCAAGCACCACGAGTGGAGATGCCATCAAGGCCGATGCTTCTGATGTTTGGAGCAACGCCAAGGGCATTGTGATCCTGACAGAACGCTCGTCAGATGATTCTTTGGTCCGTGGGCTAGCGTCCGGCATTGAGTCGCGGACTGGACAGGCTCCCACAATCGCTTCCCTGGACGAAGCCCAAGTCGCAGACAGGATGTGCATCAACCTCTATGAGCTGGATTGTTCGCTCTTTGAGAAAATGACGGCTGATGTGTTCGCGCGACTGCAAGCTATTCTGCTGACATCCGACATGTTCCTCTGGGTCACTTCCGGGGCTTTCAAGAAGGCAAAGAACCCTCATCGCAGCATGGCTTTGGGTCTCACCCGCACCATCCGATCCGAGACGGACAAGAAGATTGCCACTCTCGACTTTGATGCGTCCATCAAACTCGATGCATCCGGACAGGCGAAGCTCATCACGGACACATTCGACTACATGCTATCTCATGTTGACGATGATGACGCCATGGACATGGAGTTCACTGAGGAGGGTGGCAGTATTGTCGTCCCTCGTGCTGTTGAAGATGTCGAGCTCAACACCTTTATCCAGCGCGAGACGCAGCCGTCGATGACCTATCTTCAACCTTTCCAGCAGCCTGGCCGACGTCTCAAACTTGACATTCTGCGCCCTGGTGCCTTGGACTCGTTGTACTTCCAAGACGATGAGGACACTCCTCTTGGGCCGGATGACGTTGAGATTGCGGTCGAGGCCACTGGAATGAACTTCAAGGATGTGATGATTTCCATGGGCCAGCTTGCCAGTCCCTACATCGGAGTTGAGTGCAGCGGCACAGTCTCTCGCATCGGCTCAGACGTCAAGTCTCTCTCTGTCGGCGATAGAGTGTGCGCCATGCCTCTGGGTGCGTATCGTGCCTTTGCCCGCTGCCTTGCCACGAGCGCTGCCAAGATTCCCAAAGACATGTCAATGGAAATCGCGGCATCAGTGCCCGTGGCCTACTGCACCGCGTACTATGGTCTCTTTGAAATCGCGCATCTTCAAGCCGGCGAGAAGATCCTGATCCACGCGGCAGCTGGCGGCGTGGGTCAGTGTGCCATCCAACTGGCCAACATGGTTGGAGCGGAAATCTTTGCGACAGTCGGTAGCCCAGACAAGAAGCGCCTCATTATGGAGAAGTATGGCATTTCCGAAGATCATATCTTCCACAGCCGAAACACCAAATTTGGGCCTGCGATTCGCACCATGACCAAGGGCAAAGGTGTCGATGTCGTGCTCAACTCGCTGGCGGGCGATCTCTTGCGAGAGACGTGGGACTGCATTGGCCATTTTGGTCGCTTCATTGAGATTGGCAAGCGAGACATTACCAGCAACACGCGTCTAGAGATGAGACGTTTCGACAGCAACGCCCTCTTCAGCTCAGTCGATCTTACGATTCTCGCGGCCGAGCGACCTCACATCATGGGCAAGGTGATGAAGGCGGTCATGGCATGCATGGAGGACCGAAAGATTGGCCCCATCCATCCAGTGACTGCCATGAGTCTCTCTGATTGCGAAAAGGCACTTCGTCTGTTGCAGGGTGGCAAGACGACAGGCAAGCTTGTTTTGTCCCACAAGGCTGACGACCAGGTTCAAGCGACTCATCCCCGCACAGAGGAGAAGCGCATGTTTTCCGAGAATGCATCTTATGTGATTCTCGGAGGCACAGGCGGTCTCGGTCGGTCCATGGCGAAATGGATGCTGCAGAAGGGTGCTGGCAGTATCGTGTTGATGTCTCGCAGCGGCATGAATAGCAAGGTGGAGGAACTGGTGCAGGAGCTTGGCGATTTGGGCTCAAAGATCCACGTCAAGGCGTGCGACATTGCCGACTATGCCAGCCTCGAGTCTGTATTCAAGGAGTGCTCGAAGTCGCTTCCTCCCATCCGGGGTGTGATTCACGCTACCATGGTTCTCCGAGTAAGTAAAATGACGCCCACATACCCACATCTCATCACCATAACTAACTCTTCTTCTCCCTTTAGGATATGCTCTACGAGAAGATGACATTCGAAGACTTCGATGCCGTCGTCCAGTCCAAGGTTGCCGGGGCATGGAATGCTCACAAGGCCCTCGCCGGACAAGAAATGGACTTCTTCATCCTGCTGTCTTCGATAGCTGGCATAATCGGTAACAAGGGCCAAGCGTCGTACGCAGCTGCCAACACGTTCCTCGACAGCTTGGCAAGACACAGACGCGAGCATGGCCTGGCCGGTACAGCCATTGCCCTCCCCGCCATGGACGAAGTCGGGTACCTCAGCGAGAACGCCGAGCGTCGCGGCATCGTCATGGATACCCTCAAGGGCAACACGGCCAATGCGGAAGAGCTGCACGCCCTCGTCACCGCCGCCATTGAAGGCCATAACGGCGGAGGGCCATCGTCAGGCCCTGACGCCTCCCAGATCCTCACGGGTCTGTACATTGAGAATAGCTCCCGCCCGCCGTACACCATCCACGATGCCCGGTTCGCGAACCTCCTCGCTGCGGCATCTTCCTCTGTTGGCGACGACCCCTCCGCGCAGGCCGTGTCGATCAAGCAGGTCGTTGCGGCGGCTTCTACCGCCCAGGTCGCCGAGGAGGCCGTCGCAAGCAGCCTGATTAAGAAGCTCTCTGCGATTCTGCTCGTCAACGAGGACGATCTGGACTTTTCTTCGTCGGTGACGGCTTGTGGTCTTGATTCGCTGAACGCGATTGAGCTGCGGAACTGGATTAGCAAGGAGCTGTTGGCGCATCTGCAGGTGCTGGAATTGTTGACGAGTGATACATTGTTGAAGTTGGCGGGGCTGATTTTGCAGAAGTCGCGTATGTCTTTGAAGTTTAAGAATGATGCGTGAGTGAATTGTGGAGAGAGTTAAAGTTGGAGCTGGACTTTTCGAGATGCCTAGTCTTTTGTCGCGTGGTTGGTTTATCGAACGTCTAGCGCTTTGTATACATTTGTACATGTTCTTGTTACATACCTATCTTTGCGTTTCATTTCACAAGTACACAATATTCAGCATATATCAAATTTCTTTCACTTTCAAGTGCCCGTCACGTCTTCTATGTCCGTTTGTCTTTGAGATTGTGAATCGTGATACTGCAAGCAAAGTGCGATTGATGAGCTACCTAACCCTATTCATAATTTCATATGCCACGTAAAGCGCCAACGTACCGCCAACGTCTTAGAAGGCTCCAGCGCGCCCATCACTCGCGCCACCAAGCCACTTTCATGATTTGCCTTGCTCGTTTCATTTCTGCCCACAATGAAATTTGTAAAAGTATGGTGTGTAACGGTTCAGGAAAGATCGTGCAAAAAGGAACCCATCAAAAAGAGATGCTACATACAACAGCCGGTGTTCGCTGGTCGTCACCGACCCAACTACTAATCTGCCCCTTACCAGCTTGTCTATGGGAGAGCGGACGGGATCCCGAATTCTCTGGTAGGTATGGTCGTACGTATCTTCCTCCGTGACTAAGCTGCATTATATTCGAAGAGTTTATGAAATTGATTGCCAATTCGCGGCTTGCTTTGCGAAGTGCTTCGATTCAGGTGGTGCACATTGCAGCACTGCTGACGTGCAATTTTGCAATGCGCATTTACTCCGTAGTTAGGAGGTATCTGGGCAGCGGCTACACGAAGACGCAGTCACCACGTTTCCATAATTCGGTTTGTGCATTCTTGGCGTTGCCCAACGTACATTGTAATTTGTGCGCCACCAGGCCCGAGACACTCGCTGAGAAGACCGGAGCTTTACTTTACATTATGTAGTGTTCCCTCGGAGCTTGTTCCAACTTCCAAGTTCCAACACAACACAGGCACAGGCACAGGGGCTCGGCGCGTCGCACAGGGCATGCATTCACGGCGACTTCACGCCTCACCCGGCGCTTCGTTCGTTCATGCACTACTTCCGTCTGTCTGTCTCCCAACTTCCCGTCCGGCGGCGTCATCCAACACCTTCACGCGTGCGGCGTGCCGCGTGACGCATCACTGCAATGCCGTCGCGCATACACTGTCCTACAGGCTACATGCATTGTTTGAAAGAACAAAGGCGGTGAAGTCGTGACGCGTCCAGACTCCAGAGGCGGGTGCGGTGACTCGCCCACTGTCTTTCGCCAACTTGAGTCTTGAGTGAATTCGTGTATGTCCCTATGTACAACACACACAAGGGCAAGGAAGGAAAAGTTTTTGAACGGAACCAAAAAAAACAGACGAGAGAACAAAAGAAAGACAGCATGAACATGCCTAAAACATGGCGGCTATTATATCCACATCTTCGCCCCCAAAACCTAATGTAAGCTCACACAGCCTACAGGTCACGAATCACGATTCACAGGTCTGAGGTGACAAGCCCCCTTCCCTTATCCGTGTCCAGTGAGTGGCTTACAGGCTACAGCAGCCTTACACCGCCCCCCTCTCGGCCGACACACACCTCGGCCCGTCCCGACAACCCGATCCGACCCAGGCTTCGTGTCATCGGGCCCGATGCAAAATGCAATCTGTTCAATAAAAAATAAAATGGGAGGGGGGTAAGTAGTGCCATCATCCATGAGTCGTGCATTGTGCATTAGCCAAGGGCTGCGCGATCAACTACCTAGGTAGGTATGTATGTACATTACATACGGAGTAATATAAAACACGGATAGATACAATGTAGGTACGGAGTATGTACTCCGTAGATACACATCGGGGCGCATTACATTCTCTTGCCTTGTCGTGTCGCACGGGCGCTTCAATTCTCTCCTCAGACGGTAGACCGCCTCCATGCGAGGCGAGGCGAAGCGAGCGCAGGGCAAAAAGAACTGTAATCTCCGATTCGTCCCGCTCGTGAGGCTGTCGCACGGGCAATTTTAAGCAAGTTCGGTGAAATGAGAGCCGTGAAAGGGAGAGAGCCTAAGAGGGGATCCCGGGAGTAGATCAGGTACCTGGCAAGTAGGTAGTACACCGCTTGCCTGGGCCAGCTGCTGCGCAAAAGTATAGACAGATTCAGATTCATACCTACCTCTCAAAAAGGACGTTGTTCAAAACGAGACATTAAGGTGCTGTGATGTCAGTGCGAGTGTAACCCCCAGGCTCGTTCCACAAAGGCAGGCACAAACACCCCCCAGCCAAGCCGGAAAATTATTCCCTTCCCCTTCAAAGAAGAAGAACACGAGAAGGAGGAGGAGGAGGAGGAGGAGGATGATGATGATGCCACCAACGACTGATGTCATGTCACCGCCTCAAACGCAGTCTTGTCTTGTGAACCACGTATATCATTCATGCAGCAAGAAAATTTGATTCACGGGCCCGTTTGGTGGGTCGGTCAAATCGAAACAAAATGTGCGACACAAGTCCGTACAAGTAAGTAGGATTAGATATTCACATGACAAGAGTCAAGACAAGACGGATCATCTCGGGCTCCTGCATCCACGCCCCTGAAAAAGATCAAGCGAGCTTCCAACATTAAACAAACGTTGGCCCTCGCTCAACACGCAGTCAATGCACGTACCGCAGACTGCAGCCCTGTCCTCCTGAACGAAAAAACCTTCCCCCCAACACAAACGAGTCACAGATATAAATACCATGGATATGACGCGAACCCAAGATCATACAACTTTAGAGCATTCCTAGTCGGACAGACTTTAACCCAAGAGAAAATAAATATTGATCCCCTTTCGTCGCGTCGCCGACATTACTCCCGTTACCGTATATAAAAATAAACCCTTCCTTGCCCATATGCTGAAACCTTGACGACCGTCATTCGGGTATAAATATCCTGCATTTCAAAGCCCCCCCCGTCTCCAAAACCAAACCAAACTGAGAAACAAGGGCACCCGGTATACAACACCAAAATATCCACACGCGAATTCATCAATCATCGCCTGCCGTGTTCAAAACATACAACAACTAAAGCCCTTTGTGCTCTCGCCAGAGGCCCACCATGCGAAAAACACAATAACAGTTCCTACAGGCCCTCTCCCTGACAATCCATCCTGCCAGCACTTCAGGACGCACACCAAGACGCACACTCAGTAGCCAAACGATAGATTGTTGCCATCCACATTGTAGGCTGAGGAATAGTCCGCATCGTCGTCCCAGTCGGGTACGCCTAAATTGGGATTCAAGAGGGACTCAGGATCAAATTCGACCCAGTCTCTCCCCTCCAGATCCGCATGGTCAAGATTCAAGATCAGATCGGTATCCAACGGCTGCCAATTCATATCAATCTCCAGGGCAGCTCCCTCCGAGATATCGCTATTAGGCTCGCTGGCTCCACTGTCCTTGCTGGACTCGGGCGTATCGTTGGGTGTGATAGATCGGTACAGCGAGTCGTCGATCCCCACAGAGCTGGGCAGACCCTTGCCCTTGCCATACCCAAGGTTGCTGGCCAGCACTTGAGTGTCAATCGTACATCCAGCCCAGACATTGTTCTTCACCCGCGTCGTGTCAATAACATCCGCCGCCGGCTTGGTGGCCTTGACATTCGCGCCCTTGCTCAAAACGGTCCCCGTCGTCTTCTTCAACGCCGCATCGTGCGACCCTGACACTCCCCGTGCCGCCGCAATAGCTCTTGGCGCCGGACCCGGCTTGGGCAGACCTGTGCTTGTCGCTGCCGCACCCTCGCCCGGGGTTGACGTCTTCTTAGGGGTGCCATCCAGCTCCAGACCGAGTGCCATGGCCAAGTTTTCCTTGGCAAACTTGAGCGGATCCTCTCTCGGCTTGATATGGTCTTCCTCGATGTGGCTTTGCAGAGCCTCATCACTGGGAAACCCGAACGCGGCCATGTCACAGTCTGGCTCTTTACAGAGAAAGACGGGCTTAGGCGGCTCCTGCCGTCGCACTTCTGGTGACGCATTCTTTGCTGCGTTCTTCGGCGATGGAGAGGCGCCGCTATGCGGTGTCTGCACCGGTTGCGGCCCAGAAAGCTTGGCCTTCTTCCGGGCCGGGGGGAGCTGGAGGTTGATGTCCTTGGGCTTGCCGATATAGCTCGGATTGCCATGAGGAGACGACGCCCCAAAGGAGAATGGCGGTTGCGCCACCGTCGGTGCAGGAGGCACTTGGACACCTTTGCCGCCCGACTTTTGCTGCTGGCTCTTCAACGCCTGCGAATTCTTCTCCAAGTTGGCAGCATTCAGCGGTGCCGGTGTACCCTGCGAGTTCTGTTGCAGCGGCTGCTGTTGCTGTGGCAGCTGCTGTTGCTGGTTCGACTGCTGTTGCGCCTGCTGCTGCTGTTGTGGTATTGGCTGTGGTTGCTGCTGAGATGCCGCCGATTGCATAATGATTGATTCTGATTCTGTTTTTTCTGACCCTTGTTCTGGCCCTTGTTCTGCGCCTTGTTCTGCGCCTTGTTCTTGTTCTGGCCGCCCTGACCCTGGCCCTGGTTCTGACTCTGAATCGGCGTCTGAATCGGCGTCTGGCTCTGCATCTGCTTTGTTGCTTGACCGGGTTGCTGCCCCGGCTTCAACATGCCCCTGTTCTGTGGCGGCGCGGCATTCGACAAATCATAGTACATGCTCTCCAACATGTTTCGAGTCGAGTCAATATCTGTTGTATGCATGCTCAGTTTATCGCTTAGTTTCGTCATATTGTCTCCATCTGCAAATTGCTGCAATACCCGTAGTCGCTGCATAAAATCAGTCAGTAAAAGCTCAGATCAAATGACACCTTTTTAATGAAAGACATGGGAGGTATTCCTGCAAAGACGCAGTGCGCAAAGGCCTCTCTACTCACATCTCTGAAGAACATCTTGGCTCGCACATCATCCCCGGTGAGCATATACCACCTAGTCAAACCACGGCTAAACTTGATCATCTCTGCAGTAATGCGTTGAAGTTTGGCGAACATCTCAATACGCTCCTGCGCGCTCATGTGAACCTCAGGCACGACCTCCGCGCCGGCCTGTCGCTGCTCTTCTAGCATGAGGGCGCGTAGCCGGCTGAGAGATTCGGAGGTGGGTTGTGGCAAATTATTCACAACGACCGGGCCCTGGTTTTGAGGCGGTGTCTGAAGCTTCACCAACTGGTCATACTTGGCCCTATCCGCTTGACCGAGACTGCTAAGCTGCGAGGGCGACAAAGCAGGTACGCCTTTGGAAACCTGTTGGCTAGGCTGTGACGGAGGCGGTGGGGCAGGCCGAGGAGCCGCCGCCGCGGCAGTTTGCGACATTGAGGGTGTGTCTGCAGCATCGTCGGGATTCGGTCGTTTGAGGCTCTTAGCGGGCTGAGGCTGCGTA
Source organism: Claviceps aff. humidiphila group G2b (assembly GCA_018360325.1). NCBI lineage: Eukaryota > Fungi > Ascomycota > Sordariomycetes > Hypocreales > Clavicipitaceae > Claviceps > Claviceps aff. humidiphila group G2b. The sequence goes on from SRQG01000015.1 coordinate 37,791, forward strand.
TTAACCACCCGAGCTTGGTGAGTATTAGCAGCTGCAGCCTGCCCCTGTTGCTGTTGTTGTGGCCTTTGCGCAGCAGATCGCATCGAAGCCGTTTGCGCCACATTCGGTGGGCTTGCCTGAGTCTGCGATGTGGGTGTCCGGTTGGGTTGTTGAGGAGTCTGCTGCATCTGCATTGGAGTCTGACCGCCCAGTTGTTGGGGTCCAGGGGTTTGCGGCTGGCCTGGAGGAAGACTATGATGCAACGCCTGTGCTCGCATTTGCGCCTGCTGTTGAGATTGCCATGACGCCTTCTTCATTTGCAGCACATGAACTCGCAATTGTTGGTCATGCATAGACGCCAAATCCGGCCGCTGCGCTCGGACGCTGGCGAGTTCTTGCGGCGTTACCTGAAGAAGTTGTGCCGGAATATTGCCCATCTGCCTCTGCATTGCCATTTGCTGATGGTGTTGCTGTTGCTGCTGTTGCTGCTGCTGTTGCTGCTGCTGCTGCTGCTGTTGCTGCTGCTGCTGCTGCTGCTGCTGCTGCTGGCTGGCCATCTGTACTCCAGCGTTGAGCATGCCCGCAGAGTTGACATTCAAGTTCTGTCCAGCACTCTGTTGAGCAGCACGCCTGTGAACCACAGCTTGAAACTGTCGTTGTTGGAGCAGGAAGAGCTGGGTACGCGTATGAGGAGCCAAAGAACCACCATTCTGGCCAAGCCACGACTTGACATCGCGCCACGTCTTGACATCCATCGGAACTTGACCAATAATGCTCTGCACCTGCGATGGCAGTTCCATTGTGTCCGCCAGAGCTTGAGCTTGTTGACTTTGCATCGAGAAGCGGGGTCCTTGCATCTGTTGCTGTTGATTGACCGGCAAACTCGTAATAGGCTGCGGCGGCAGGCCTGGAGCTCCTGTGGTGGGACCTAAGTTCATATTCATCTGTCCCCCGTACTGGCTCTGTGGGCGGTTCTGTGACTGATTTATAGGAATTCCATTCAATGGCTGTTCGTGTCTTGAACTTTGCCAGTTTCGAAAGATTTCGTTCAACTTGTCGGCTGGTAGTGCCTGCAGCTTCGTCCGCTGTTCCGGCGACATATTGGCAAGCATGTTGTTGAAGGCTTGATTGTGTGGTCGCTGTATACCTTGATTGAATCGTTGGTCGCCAAAAGTCACCGATCCCTGGCCCATCCCAACTCCACCTGTTGGGTTCATGGCCGCGGATGCCCGCGAAACAGGAGTGTTCAAGGTATTCATACTTGGACTTTGCGCCGGAGGTGGGCCATTGGGATGGTTCGGCGGGTTCGTCGGTGGCTGCTGCTGCATCTTCAGCGGCACCTGATTTGGATTCTTCGAGGCAGCTTGTGACATCTGCATTTGCTGCACATTTGCAGTCCCTAGTTGTTGCTGATGTGACTGCTGCTGTCCGTGCCGCGGTGTCTGATTTAGCGCCTGAGCACCAGCCATGATCTGAGGTCCCGCCTGGGGAGTGGTATGCTGGGCACCACCAGAGCTTGCTGGCACAACCATCTGGCCAGCTTGTTGGGCCATGAGTCCATTCATTTGCTGGTCTTTTATGCTCTCCATATTGGGAGCAAATTGTGGAAAATCTGCCGGCTGATTGACATTCAACATGTTTTGGCGCTGCTGAAATGACTGTTGGCTTTGTTGTTGTTGCATCAAAGCAGCAGCAGCAACTTGTCCTCCATTTTGATTCTGCATACCAGCTTGCTGCTGCTGCTGCAACTGCAACTGTTGCTGCTGGTATTGCTGCTGCTGCTGCTGCTGAAGACGGGTCATGTTTGTTTTGAACGTATGAAAAGCTTGATTCTGATAGAACCACAGCACAGGATCCCTTCCTGGTGCCGCAATGTCTGCGTATTGATGCGCCGGCAATCTTTGCTGAAGACCCACTTTAATGTTCGCCTTCTGTTGATCTGATACACTGTCCATCGTCTTCGCAGCAGCATCCAGCACTTTAGCGCGGTCAACCGGGTTAAGGCGTGCGATCTCGACAGGAATCGATTGGAGTTGACGGTTTTGCATTGACATGGCCGGCTGAGTAGGTGGCATCGCTACTGTTCCAGTTCCGGCTCCACGACCACCTTGATTTACCATGTTCATGTTCATGCCCGCACTCATGCCCATCTGCTGCTGCTGTAACTGAGGCTGTTGATGCGCTTGGTGCGCTTGTTGTGCCAGCTGTGCCCCCTGCATTTGATGCTGGAGATGTTGAAATCCTGGTTGGGTTGGGTCCATGCCGCGGCCCGCCTGAGCTTGCATGTTCATCATAACTTGTTGAGTCTGCGCTGGGTTTCCTGGCTGCGCTTGAGCGTTGTTGGCATTCAGTGCGTTCTGAATATTGGCTTCGTTTTGCTGTCTCTTTTGGAAGAATTCCATAGTCTTGCTCGCCAACTTTTGGTCATACTCGTCCTACATTTGGTCAGCATCTCGAGTGCGAAAGGAAAAAAATGACAAAAAAAAAGGCAAGGTAAGGGTAGTTTTGCATACCTTGCTCGGTGATTTGTGGAACGCATCTCGTTCGAAATGGCACCCTAGCTCGGCGGCTCGCATATGATCAATGTTTGGCACTCCCAGTGCAATATTTGAAATGCTGCAGACACGTTAGCAATCTATCTGTGGACAGCATAGGTAAGATCGTGGATGCTTGTTTTGCAACAAGGGGCCCGATCGCGTATTGTGGTACATACAGATCCATGGCTTTACCCATACGTTCATTGGCATTAACGCCTGCTTGCCATGTCATGCCATTGACGACGGTCTGCGAGCTGTTGATGATGTTCTGATATACCACCTGGTGAAGTGGAATTGAAGCGGGTGATTGTCGCTGCTGCTGGGAAGCCATCTGACCAGGCCCAGCCATTTGCTGCATATTTGCAGCCATGGCCGCTTCGTAACTGATGTAGATCACGTTTCGGCTCGATGTTTCGACGTGTCTCGGTTTTGATGGCAAGCTGATGGTATTTCGCAATGGTATTGAGGTGGAAACGTTGGGGGCTAGCGTGTCTTGGAATCGTCAAAATAAGAGTCGGAAAGACGGCGAGACGGCGAGACGGAGTAAGTGCACAATCAAACAACAAAGAGTCGGAATCCGTAGTCTGTGTAATCGCGTGCAGACGTAGCGAGAATTATCAGCAGCTGCTTCTGCGAGCAAACGGCGGAGAGAAACTGAGCGTCGTAAAATCGTCGCAAAAGATAATCACATGGAGAGATAACAGGCTCGAGCTGCATGGGGTATCGTAAGAGAGAAGGAAGGTTGTTGTGTCGTGCGAAAATTGCGAGGTAGTCGTGTTCAAATAAGGGTGATGAAGACAAAGTGAGTAAGGTTTTGTGGCTGAAAATGGTTTCGTAAGTCACCAGGAGAAGCACGTCGCTTTGGTGGGTGCGTTCCCCGGCAGGTTGCGGAAGGATCCCAAATGCTTCAGCGTGCCAGGAAGTGGGAAAGGCTACGGCTTTGCACACGATGGTCGCGGCACAGACATGTGTCTTTCGTTGTCCACGAACAAAGACGCTCGGTCGTTGGGGTTTTGGCAGGTCGGGTCAAAAGCACGATTGAGTGCCAGAAGCTATGAGACGGATGCTCCGTTGCAGGAGACGTCGTTCGTAGAAGAACGAAAGGACGTATGTAGGAAGCGGAGTCAAGATCGAGTTGAGTCTTGGTGGGTAAATAAGCGATGGTGTTTTGGGATATAATGGCGAGAGGGGTCCGGGTCGAGAGGCATGAAGGAGGCTGAGGGATCGCGTGGGAAAGACTGCAGGGCTCAGTGCGTAGAAGGATGAGAAATAACTAGACACGACAGCCAAAATCAAACTGGCTGCGCGAGAAGAGAGATCCTGGCACTGCTTTAAAGAGTCCAAGGGGGGTTGCGGTTGAGCAGATGTGCAGATGAACAAGTAGGTAGGTTAGAACCTGGGGACGCAAGGAAGAAGGAGGTTGGTGGCAGCGACGAGCACGAGGAACGAGGCGAGGCGAGGCGGGCAGCGGCAGCGGCAGCAGCCTGACAGTCAGCAACTTGAAGAGTGAGGAGTCTAGGACGACCAGAACCAAACAAGCAGAAGAGCAAAAGGTGGGAGGGCGGACGGGTCGGCCAAGCCATGGAGGGACCCCGGGACCAGGGCCATGAGACCCAGTCACCCAAGGCGCCCCGACAGGAGGGGTATGTACATGCGTATGTACCAGACAAGGGCAGCCGCCTGCTACCGACACACCCTGTGGCGCACCGTCGCCGCGGAGGCTTTGATCCCCAAGGTCTGCAGAGACCAAAACACTCTGCAATACTGTACGTGACTGTACAGGCCAGCTTTTTGGGGAGTTGGGAGTCCTTAGGACACAAGTTACAAGTTGCAACTCGAGAGCTGATTGGGAGGACGCGGTTGTAGGTACCGGTGCTGCCATGGGCTTCGAAATGCTCCGTGGCTGGCCTTGGACGTGAGAAGGAGTGAGTATAGTAAGCCATCTTCCACTTGACTGGGCAGTACCTAGGTACCTATGCATTGGTGGACCGTGGAGTGTGGAAGCACTACGCCCAGAAAGGCACGGCCCTTTTCTGCTTTCTCTTGTCGACAGGAGGGCAGCTGGCTGAAACGCCTGCCAGCCACAGCAGAACAACCGAGAAAGCGCGCATGGCAGACAGCAAGCAGCAGAAGCAGACGCAGACGCAGACGCAGAACTTAATATAATAATACTCAGAGCTTGTTGAGCCCAATGACGGGCATATCGTTGCTCTTGTTCTTTCCGTTTTCCCCTCATTTCCATCGCACGGCGTCTGGGGCCCGGTAACTAAGTCGGAGGTGAATCTCGGCTGGGGAAAAACGGTGTGATGCGAGGCACCTCATCCGAATGGGCACAGCGTCACAACGTGGAGTTCCTCGGTGCGATGGGACCATCCGCTGTTCCTCAAGCATGATCCTTCTGCTCCGAGAGATAATGATGGACCAATTCCATTTCGTACTGCCTCTTCGCCTTCTCGCTCCTCGATACATTTGCACGCAAAGTTCGCCGGCTCGTTGGAACTCGTTCAGCAGTCTGTAAAATGGAAACACCGTTCGTCGAGTTCCCCCACCTTCTCGGGCAGACAGCCGGGTTGTCTCAGTACTCTTTCGCCTGCTCATTCGCTCTCGGTGAATACCTATGTTGTATTTGGTGGTATGTACAAGCATCTTGTCCATCTTCTGTGCATCCTTTCTCCTCTACGCCCTGCAGGCTTCTTTGTTTCGAATACCCGACCGCAATCACGCCCTTGAACGTTCTGTGCATTAAAGTGCCAGGCACGCGGGCATCATCATTGAATCCTGGAGAGAGAAACCTAAGGTTCTTGAGAATCTGTGAAGATGCAAATACCGGAGTGGCACGAGTTCGCGGTGATGCAGAAAGCATGTGACATTTAGATGCGCCAAGTCCAGTTCCCCAGGACCCTCGACCCTGGCGGCCGATTCCTCCACGATCGAACCACATGCACCAGAGCTAATAACAGTCAAGACACAGTTGGCCGCAGAGAGGGGCGATGGCGTCAGCTGTGAGAGGTTTGAGGTCGCACGTACTTGTGTCTTTTTATGCACAAACAGTACCTATGTAGCCTGTAGGTATAATCCGGGGATCCCATTGCAAGTGTGTACATACATGGAACCCGTAGCAATAAGAAACAGAGAATACCTACGGAGTAGAGCAGACGTGAAGAGGCCAAGAGGGGGCATCTCTCCGGCAGCAGCTAGGATTGTCAAGGTGGAACAGACCGAGGTGCTCTTTTCGATGTTGGGATCCCAGAGCCGGCCGGGATGCATCGCGGTGGCAAAGTTGCATTTATGATTTACTTCAATGCGGCATTGAACGACTTCGGCCAAGTCGGAATTTCTCGCTGGCTCATACATATTCGTATGCATGTATGCGGGAGGAATCCCATCCGCCTTGGTGGTTTGCGTTGCGGCCGAATGGCTTGTTGTTCGGAAGATTTAGGCCGCGCTATGTCGCCGATCAGGGCATCAGGGATTTATTTAGGGTCGATCGGCGACGCCATTGCCTATTGCCCTTTGCTTGCGCAAATGCCAAAAGCCAGACTCGAGTTTGGTTGATAGTGAAGGAGACTGGATAGATTGCTCGCCATGTACCGAAACATGAAGGAAAATAATTGTAGTCGATTGGGGGGAATGTGTTGTCTCCTGTTTGTTCGGCTACAATCGCTCGACTCCCCATTTGAGGCTATGTACCTCCCAGGGTAATTGCCCTCCTGCGCGACGCATCGTCTTTCATCGACGCGACCGAGATGCTAACCACAAGCATCTGGCCAGTACCTAGCCGCCTCGTTTCTTTCCAATTCGGCTCGCGGGATTGGAACGCAGTATCGATTAAACATCCAGCGCACTCATCTTTAACAAACTTCGTCAACAGCCTTGGAGAACTTCTGCCCGGTACTTGCTCATTCATCAACAACGCGCCGACAAAGTCGATATGTATGTACCGACTGGCAACAAGCCATCTTGACAGGCTAGCCAAGCCCACGCGCTGGCCCCACAGTGGCAGCCACACGGTAGGTACACCTCTCCTCCATGCTTCGACCAAGCACATTGCTGCAACGAGGGCGTACATGGTTTTAGCTTCTGGCTTCCCTTTGCCGGCGCCGATCTAGGATGGCCTAGGTAGGCTCTAGCGTGGAATAGGACGTGCGTTACGCGTACGGAGGGAATGGCACAATCCAAGTGCCCGCACCCGCTTCCCGCATCCCCTGGATTTCCTTCCGATACCTAGAAGAAGACGAGACGAGATGATTCCTTTATACTTGCTGATCATCCAAGGCTTCCTTAACTTTTCTCAATATCTCTCTCTGAAGGAAAACTTGTGGCAAGGAAAAGTTCGGCGTGTGCCTCAGCATGATTGAAAAGGGCAGTTTGGTGACTTTGGTGACGATGCTGCATGACCTCCTCCGTTAGCAGGTCACAGGTGGCGTAGACGGCAAGGAATAACTCGCTCTCGGCACTTGCGCCAAAACAAAACCACATCGTACAGCCCTGCACCGTGCACGCTGTGTGGTCACCAGTGGCTTCGCCTGAAGGGCATTACGCCATGTGCTCTGTCCATCATGATTGAGAAGACATTCATGGTGGTTTGAGTCGACGTGCAACACAAGCGCAGCAGCCTCCTATCGCTTGTCGTCCTTTTTATTATTTCCTTCAAAAAGCTTTGCTTGCCCGGAGCAGCTTCTCTTACGTACATGTGTACCTACCTACTCCGTACATACATGTCAATTTCTCCGCATTTATTCCGTGAAAGCATCGAAGAGAGAAGGGGACCCGCTGAAGTTGCTGGCAAAAGCGGGGCAGCGCAAGCTTCAAAGAGCGGCATGAAAAACGAACTTGTCGCCAACATTGCGATGGGGAATTGAGGGAGGCGACGCGATGCCATTTCAGCTTTCAGAGGAGTTAACGAGAAATATCGAGGGCAGTTCGTTCAAGAACGAGTTTCTTCGCGACAAAGCCCATTTCCTACTTTCGACGATGTGATGCGCTTTGATGTGAAAAAAAAATTCCCCTCAACCCCCATGTTCGTGAACCAAGCTGCACAACGGAGAAACGAGAGAAAGGGAGGGGGTGGGACTCGTGAGAGGAGAGGAGGGGGGGCAGCCCCGCTCGTCGCCGCTGGAAGCAATTGGCATCCGGCATCCCCTGCTCCTCTCCCCCCTGTTCACTTCATGCCTGCCCTCGGACCCCTCCTTGTTTGTTCATTCTCACCATTCTCACCACACACGCCCTTTGGAAGTTTGGCTGGGCTTTGTCTGTCGTGAAGTCTGAACTGCTGTCGGCACAGAAAGAAAAGAGAAGACGAAGGACCATGGGATGTTGCCAACTCGGGGAGCATAAGCCCATAGCCGTGGCTGCTTATGATTTATATATTTTTATATCCTGCATGTACGGAGTACCTACTTGGGTATTTCATTTTCTCCGTGTGTTATTTCTCCGCTTCATGCCCGTATGATTATTGCCGTCATCGTGGTTACCTATCCTTGGAAATCGCATCACAGACTTCTGCATCGTCGTGCACACGCGAAGCGTGAGAGGGTCTTATCGTGCCTCTTTTCGTGATTGCTTCCATCGGAAACGGGAAGTTGACGCGCGCTGTTCCTCGTTACATTGCAGGGAACTGGCTGACTTGCCAGGGTTAAGCGACCAGGCAGACGCCTTTGCGTAACGTGTTCTGGTCGTTCATCCCGTGCACCGTTTGATGCGTTTGATGCGTTTGATCTTATTAGTTCTCACGATGGTAACATGGCAAATTGCACTGCCAAATTCTTCGGCTTCCAGTAGGCAGAACAGGTACTCCCGTACTTCTTTCATAAACGTCTTTGTACCCACACAACAACGAAGAAAGGTCTGGTTCAACAATCACACAATGGCGCTTGTGCATTGTCTGCAAAACCAGTCGCCAGTCGCAATAGGTACATAGGTACGTGGCTCTGGTGAAGAAAGAAAGGGAGGTTAAAAGCGCTCGTACCAAGTTAGCACAGCCAGGAGCCAAAGAAGTTTGAGAGCGGCACTTGGACATGGCGTTGGCCAAAGAAGCAAAGAAGTCCAAGAAATGAAACAACGATTGTGGTCTTGCAGCAGATCTGGAAGGAAGGAAGATAGCCAAGACTCGGCCGGCCGGGTGTGGGAATGGCGAAACGAAGTGCTTGTAAGTTGTGCGGCCATAAGCGGGGTCCAAAGAAGCACGGAAAGAACTTAAAGAAGGGCAACAGAACGGGCAGCAGGAAAGACAGGTTTCACAATTCTGTGCATATGGAGATGCACATGGCAAGAAGAGGCATCTCAAACACAAGAATTACCTGGGACCAATTTTGCACGGAGAGGTACAATAATCATAGGTACGTATGTGTGTACGGACTCCGGAGTAGTCTACTCCGTACTAACGCGGGTATCCGTGAAGCTAATTACAGGTACCGCGAGCTGCCTCAGGGCAGCACCACCACTGTCCGTGCGCAGCCAGCTTCCTTTCTTGAAGTTTCCGCTCGCCTACACCCCTGCGAGTCGCATACATGTAGGTACATACCTAACATAGGCATAATCTGCTGGCTTTACTGTAAACAATGGCTTGCGCGGCATCGTTGATGAAGCAGCTTTCAAAGACTGCTTTTGTTGTCAGGCGCACGACGAGACGCGTCACAAACTTGACGCCATTCGCGCTCGCTTGCTACCTAGGTACATGTACCTAGGTACGGAGGAATAATTACATTCCCCGTCCGCTCGCTGGACAAAGGTGGGGACTGGCCATCCCGTCGTTCTCGTGAACCGATGCCCAGAAACAAGCCCCCCTTGTCCGTTTGCCCATTTGAACAAGGCACAAGTTCCTCTTCTTACATCCGAAACGAATCAGAATTTTCAAATCCTTTTTGTTTTGTTTTTTAATCCCCTTTTCCTAACAAATCGGACCTTGGAAGGGGCAAGGGTGGTGGAATTGTACGGAGTTCCGAGTATGGACTGTACAGAGTAGGTACAACATGGCTAAGATACAGAGCAACGTAATTAATCGACCAGATTCGTTCTGTGCTCTTTCCAGTTTCTTAGCTTTGCAAGTCATGAGCGGCATTGGAGGAGAGGGAACTATGTACCTAAGAAAAGACGGATCGATCTTCTCTGATACATAGCCTATAGGTACTGAGCTAGGCTAGGAAAGAACCACTATTTTGTTCTTCTTGTCCGTCTTCAAAGCAAGTTTGGAACTTACAAACTCTCGCGGGGCTGAATGGACAGAAAGGCGCTCGCCGTAGGCAAATACAAGCCTTAGTTTGCCTTGCCTACCTCCCTCGGGTTACACATATTATGGCGCCATAGCCGGCAAGCTCTTCCCCGGGAACGCCTCAATATTCCGCAACCCAATCTTGATGTCGTTCACGTCGACTTGGGAGAAGAAAAAAAATACGTCGTACATACAAGCAGCACAGCAGGAGGTATGTATTGCAAAGAGGCGTTCCTGCCAGGGCCAGAATTACAAACAAGACAAACGGAAGAGCGGGAGAAGGAAAATGAACGTACAAATACTGAATGCTCGTTTCGGCCCTCGGGGGTTTCCAAGGGCAAAAAGCGCTGTGCTTTTCCTGCGATCTGGGTTCTTCGTTTATTATATCCACGTGGACAGAAACAGAAACCCGTCCCCAGGTTATTCTGCGAGATGGGCACTGGGGGCACCCTCTTTTTTTCCCCTCCCACCTTCGGCAAGCCTTGTCAGCCCTCCGTATGTAGGCAGATACTCCGTACATACTAACAACTACACATGTGCCTGGTAGGTACAGATTGTACGAATGTAAAGGCGCTTTGTACGGATTACTCCGTGAGTCCGTAGACAGAATGTCTCACCCGCTGGGCAGCCATTGGGCCTGCGGAGTGAAAGTCGTGAGTGTTGTGTTTGTTGCAAACTTGCAATGCATGCACGTCAAAGCCAGACCCACTTATCCGCTTTGAATCCTTCAAATCTGTGGTCATTCTTGGCCAGGGCCCAGATGATAGATCGGTACCTGCGGGCTTTGCAGCTTAATCGCCTTTATTATCCCTTGTGCTGTGCACATACATATTGTCTTTCGTTGTCGTGTTCATCAAATGCACTTTTGACAAGAGGCGCTTGTCTCACTCCGTACACGGTACCTAGTGCAAAGTACCTACCACTGACCAGGCAAGGGCCAGCCCGCCGGCGGCTAGAGCCATAAAAAAAAACAAAGAAAATGAAAAGAAGCGAAGCGCCCCCTTGCCAAAGGCGAAGCTCGGCTTGGTTCGAGGTCCACTTTGGCACAAGCGGCCATTTGGGGCCCGGGGGGGTGTTTCCGGAGACAAGATCCGGCGGCAAACGCGATGGCGTTGGTTTTTGATGGGTTGCGAATCGCGATCTGCTTGGCCCCCATCTACATCCCCCGGACCAGACATCACCAGACTGGACAACGCCAGACATATCTCGCTATTATGTATGTACTCTGTACGGAGTATGACAGCATTGTGGTTCATGTGGCTGGATGCCCTGCTTCTTTTCGACCCCGAAATCGTGGGATCTTCATATCTTGTCAAGAAAGGGTCCATGCTTTCCCATGTTTTGTTCCCGTGTCCACGGAGCTGTAGCCTGTAGGTCACACACACCGCACGCGATACAATACGCGTACACGTTGACACCATACGACATGGCAACGTCATGTCTCGATCGAGAATAGATTCTTGCCAAGAAAATTTCGTTCATTCCCCGCCATCTCAATGCCGCCCTTGCGCGGGGTTGCTCTCACGTCTTTTCGCAATGCCATTTCCACATATCGCCCAGGGCGCAGAGAAAGCTGGACAAGGCAAAGAAGAAAGCAGCAAGAACAAAGCAAAGAGAGTAAGGAAAATAAGTGAGGAAAAAGCAAGATAGGAACCGCTACTCTGTCTGTAGTATGTAGGTAACTTCCCATCATTGATCAAAAGGGTACAATTCCGAGATTGCTGCCCCTCCCCCACGCTTGTTCAAACTTAAAAAAATGGCGATTTCACCACCGACGCGTCCCATGCCCTATGAGGTATGTAGGTACGAATAGGTACACACTTTGAAGTGCCTGTACTCCGTGCGTAACTCCGTATGCTGCTCTCATCCACACGAGCATCATTGAGCTGCTGAAAGGCCTTTCCAGGGTGCAGTACAAAATCATCTACAGCTTGTTGGTTGACTTTCCCCTCTAATGATTCTGCTGCTTCGTACTGTACACCTACTATATCGTAACTGCGGTATGATGTTTGTATGCAGACTCGATCTCTACCGAGTTGGTGGAAGCCCGTTAAGGCGTCGTCAGACGGTTAGGGTTAGTTGGCGGAAGTTTGGCGAGATAGATTTGCAAAGCAAATGGCTTTTCCCAAAAAGTTTCAAACTTGGATAAGAAATTCCTCCTAATAGCAGTTTTGTTGGAAAGGACATAGGATAACCATCCAGAGCTACAATTTGCAAGGGTGATGGCTTTTTCTAGAGTCATCATCTTCTACGAGAAATTCCTCATATATAACTAACAGAACAGTTCATGCCAATCACAGCTTCATTCGACCTCCTTGAAAGTTAACGTTGGGAACAGGTGTAAGAAAAACCAAGGGAGAGTTTGACAGGGGACTCCTTCACCACACGAAGGCTCTCTTCGGTGAGAGAGCCTCAGAGAGGTAGTCAAGCCTCCTTCTCCATGTATTAATGTCAAGGCTACGAAGGATCATCATAGACGAATTGTGACCATTCTATCCAGCGCCCTTTCACTTCCAAGGCATAAACTCCGATTCATCTCTCGGGCTGAATCTTGATCTATTCATCCGTCGCTTTCCTAACACCCCCTGCCTGCTCCATGTACACCATTTTCCAGCCTCCTGTATCCCATACCGATTCCCTCCTGAACATAACATACAACATACAATGATTGATAATACGACGAAACGAAGACAAGAATATAAATACACCAACACCACGGCTAGCCTGCCACAGCCCGCCCAACCGCACCCGCCAACTCCCCAAACAAAACTCCCTTAAAGACGCTCTCCCCCATTGTCTGCGTCCACGCGCCCGCCTCTCGCAGCTTTTCCTTCCACGCTATCTGTTCATCTGCGCCCAGTTGGTCCCATGATCTACCAGGGCCATGCGACTTCGAATCGTGCACGTCAACGTGGACGCCTCCCTGCCGTGTCTGTACATCAGCAGCAGCAGCACCATCACCAGCATCCGCAGAGTCAGCAGGAGGCTCCAGCAGGACGAGTTTCCCCCCAGCCACGACAATCTTATCACCCGCAAGGCTGGCGAGCTTCTTCTGGAAAAGCTGCATCGGTTGGAAGTCCGGATCGCGCATTGAGCCATGCCACGATGGGAGGAAGGGCTGCGCAAAGATGCGGGGTGGCCCAATGCCGTACATCTCCTTGACGGATTGGCCTACCATGGCCAGGATGAGTACGATGACGGTAAGGCTGATGAAGAGCGGCTGCGCGGATGGGCCGCGGGACCTCATAGCCACGACGTAGCGGACCGGTCGCGGGGGTCCCAGGGGTCCGTTCTTGTTGCGAGGGCGTGGCGCGTCGACGGACTTGCGGAGAGGGATATTGTGAACGACGATGCTCTTCTGGAGACACGTGCTCGCTAGCTTGATGGATTGGGCCCGGATGTGCGTCTTGGGGGTGATGAATGTGGAGAGGGCGAGACCGGAAATCTGCGCTTGCCCATGGACGTTGTGGAGGGTGTGGAACGGGTACAGCTTCGTCAGGAGGCTGAGCGCCGACGAGACCAGGTGCTCTAGCGTGTAGAGAAATATGGACGAGTTATTTCCAGCCACAGCAATCACAAACTGCGTATTGCCCACTGCGTCGGTGGGAGAAGCAGGCAGTGAAAGGTTGGAGACTGCCAGGGCCGTGGCGGAGAATTTTCCCGGTATCCGCGCATTCACAGCCAGTCTAGCCTTGTCCTCGTTGCGACTGTCAGGCTGCTGCTGCGAGCTGGGCAGCCGCAGTCCTTGAATAAGCGCACCCGTGTTCTTCTTGGGTAGATTGGACACGGCGAGGATGAATTCGGGCGTCAAGAACCGCAGCGATCGAAAGTGCGGTCGTTCGCCATGGTCGTCGGGCATCGAAAACACCAGCCTCGGTTCGCTGTTGTTGTTCTTGCCGCCAATCTGGACCGTGTACAGCTCATACTTGTGGCAATACGCCAGAAGAAAGTCGTCGGCGCCCGTCTGGATAAGATCGAGCGCCTCGGCTTCTCTGGTCAGCTCAAGCAGCCCGCGCATCTTGGGCTTTGGTACTGTGGCCTCAAAGACTGCCACTTGCGGTTCTTTGCCCAGCGCGGACGCGGCTGCGCCCATGGTTCCCGACACGCGCAGCAGTCTCTGGTACGTGCTGTCGTCTGGATTAGCAAAGAGCGCCGTACGCGACTTTTCCGAGATTGTGATTTCGGGAAACGCTCTTGCCGGTTTGGTCGGGGTATTGGCCGGGACCGTGATATCCGTGGATGTGGAAAGTGACTTCGCTCGGGCGGGTTCGGCGGAAAAGACGCGCAGATGCTCGTTTCGGCCCTTGCTTATCTCGGCCGCAGAAGAGTTGATACCGGCAAAGACATGTGTCGTTCTGCCCTTGTGCGAGGAGGCGACGGCAAGGGACATGACGGTATCTTCGTCGCGCGAGAGCTGGACCTGACCCGCGATTCGTATCTCATCTTGGCGAGAAGTATCCAAAATAGTCTGAGATAGGCAGTATGTAAGCTCAGAACATATGTGATATGGGGGTGTCCCTCATTCTCTCCTTTACCCCTTCTGATCCCATCAACTTCCACATGCCCAGTGACTCGACGCCGCGGCAACGCACGCCACCACGATAAACTCACAATTTTATTATCGACACCTGATCTTCCGGCGCCGCCTCCGCCTCCAATTATCAACTTGGTCGCATCTTGAGGATCAAAATCGACCGCATAGATAGGGTAGTCGACTTCGATTTGTGCGCGGGGAAAGGGAGGAGCCATAGCAGGCGACGGACAGTCTAGGATCCCTGCGGTCGGCACCTGACGCGCAATGTTTCGATGAACAGATGAGAGGGATCTGTTCTTTGAGGTAAAGCAATCGAAGAGATGTCGTCGGGCGACGGAGATTCGAGACGGGCGAGAGAAACGATGCTAGAAGTAAGCGTAGGAGAGCTCTGACGTTGGATCACGATGCAGTTGCTCGCCCGCCGGCGGGGCCTGCGCCGCACAGGCTACACTGTACAGGGGTACCGTACCGGGGGTTGTGGGGAATCGGGATTGCTGAAGACAGGTCACAGTGGCTACAGAGTTCATAATGTCCGCGCTCAATTCGGACCACTACAACAATAATGACATCACTTAGACGTAATGAGGCCGTGTTGCATGCTAAAGACGCGCAATTGAGTGCAAAACTCTCGAACGAGATCAAATGGCGTATGTACGTGGATGAGGGCATGTACATATGTATTCACGCGACGCGACAGAGAGTGAGGAGTTTTGCGCTTTTCTTGGAACCCCACTCCGTGAGTCCGTGCGCCCGCCGCATCACATCAACTGCGTCTGAACACCTATCATAGCAGTCACAGACCTACCTCCATACGGTCTACCTAGGTACCTATACATACATGCCTCATGGACCTCCATCACAGATCAACATACATCGCCCTCCAAGCTACGACACCGTCCCGTCCCAGTCCCGCCATCTGCCGAGTCCAGCTCCGGCGCCTCCTATCCCATCCGTCCGGACATTCCGACATGTAGAATGAGAACCCCTCTGCCAATGACGGATTCTAAGCAGACAATCAGTATAAGGTGCCTCATATACATAATGATACAACAGGCTGGCTAGTAAGCTACAGGTATTGTGTGACCACTCGCGGAGCAGAGTACCACTTGCCGAGCTCTACATCGCCAGGACTCTCGTCCGGCCTGATCAAGCCTCTGGTGTTCCCTTTCCCCGGCCATGTGCTCAACACTCTGGCAGACCTCTTTCCTGAGCAATCTGTTTGCGCCGGTGACAAGATAGGCCCCTCGAAATAGTCATGGACAACGCCAGAGCCGATGAGTCTTGTCATAGACCCAGGCCTACTCCGCTGATCCTTGCGCCATGTTCACAAGCGAGCTCATCGAGATGCCTTTTCCGTCAGACGTCGACAGGTCAGAGAGGCGCAAAAGTGGTTGGCAGTACAACATGCCGCAAATTGGAGCTTTGTAGCTCCGTGACTCTGATACCGAAGGCACCCTCTCTCTTTTTGGACATGAGACTTGACAGAGTTTGTCGAGTCAGATTTGCGTGGCTATCATGGAGCTAAGCGTCCCTGTCAACTCAACGCCTGAATGAAAAAGTTGAAAACTCCCTTTCAGAAATCGTCGCCATGTGCCATTTGCTTGCAGCCGTGCCATGTATCTATTGGAATAGAAGCTCAAAGGTATACTGCTTCAATTATGTCTTGTGTGCTCGCACCGCGCGCGCTACGCGAGCAACATGCGACAATTTAGAGAATGTGGGCGAATTGCCTTAAGTCTTGTGCAATATCCAAGGTCATGATAGTCTGATAAAGGCAGTTCATTAGCCCGAAACTTAGTTCTTTACCCTTCTCTCCTGTTCATCTCCCCATACCTTACAATTGCGAACGCTCGGCATAAGCTTGGCACAAAAGCGTTCGATTCTCAGCAATAGCACATGCCACGACGCCCAATGCACACCAACACGGCAAAAACTTACAAACCTGCGGTCAACTTCCGACATCCCAGCATCATCATCGTCCCTAGTCATCAAACTGGTCGCGTCCTGAGGGTCTAGATCGGCCGCAAAGATGGGGTAGTCGCGCTCAATCTGTGCGCAGGGAAAACACTACGCATTACCCAGAACGTGCAATGGTCTTCAACGGAACAAGACCTTCGGGCATTAGAGATGACCAAATGTTTTCCGGCCTCTTTATTGATAAGCTGAGTAAAACATACTAATAAAACTCATGACATGAAAATGGTTCGCTCTGTGACAAGGCGGAGAGAAGCTGCTTCCTGGGCCTTGTTCGGGGGGCAACACTCTGTTCACACGCCAGCCATTCTGACGCTTCAAAACATGATACCAAACTTTTTTCGCTCAACAAAATTCCATGGCATAGGTAGGTAGGCCTCTCAGACGCCTCTGTGGGTTTGCCATTGGCCACCTATCGCCTTTTGGAAGTCTCATCTGCATAATGACATGTCGTGCTTCATAATCAATCTCCTGAGAACAGAACACGTGCCTACACGCAGCAGAGAAGCTCTGGGGCTCACTCTGGACTGCTTGGTTTCATAGAAGAAGTTCATCCTCTATATTGGAAGGAGTGCTCAGCTAGATCAAAGGTAACAGAAAGGGTGAAGGAACTTTGTAAGAATTGCCTTCTTCAACAGATACATATACGTATCGACTTGTGCGTGGCTAAGTCTATAGCGCGGGCCCGCGGGGAGCTGCTTTACTTGTGTCCCACGTGTCCAAGAGCAGTTAAGCAGTAGAGTATAACTTGTCGTGGCGCAACTGGTCCCTTGACGCCATTTTAGTTCGAGCATCTCGTTTGCAGGCCTTCCTGAATCCTGATTCCTGGCCTCACATGTTCGATGGCCGGCAGCGATACCACTGGCTTTGAGGAACGGCGTTCTATCCTCGCTCCCAGTCTCCAGAAAAGGCAACCGTTACGGTTGCTGAGCCGGATCCGAATCCGTACCCGACATGCTCGAGCTAAATCTGGGCCCCCTTATTCTCAAGCTGGCGCCTCAAGTCTTCCAACTCCTGGAACGTTTTCTGTATGATTTGTTTATGTTGCTGTATTCTTTCGTCGCGTTGATGGAGCAAATCGCCACATTGCTGTATTGTTTCGTCTCTTTGTCGTATTGTATCTTGGGCTTTCTGCAGCTTTCTTTCAGACTCCTCGAGCCTATTCATGTTTTCTTCAACAATGGATTTCTTCTTTTTCCGAGAACGTGTCGACGCTTCGGCGTTTCGCTGCCGCTTCTTTTGCGCCTTCAGCGATCCCTTCTCCGTTTCGAACGACACAGGTATCTGGTTATTGCCTGGCAAGTCCAGGAAAGCCTGTTGTCCCTTCAAATCTTCTACAGCTCCAAAGTTGGGCCATCTCAGCAGCTCCGCAGACGGACTCGCTGTTGATCGAATTGTGGATGTGGCATGACTTGACGCCCTAGCCGGAAAGAAGCCTTGAAACCGGCCAGTATTGGCGGGGTCCTCGCGATGTGAGTCACAGTGAACTGGCTCATACGAGCGTTCGATATTCCTCTCGTTTCGCGCAGTGAGAGACGTCCCTCGGTGCTGCGGAGGCGACTGCCTCAAATTCGAGGGCACATCGTTTACGTGTGTGCAAGGCGCATTGCCGGAGTGATAGCGCCATCCTGGATCACTTTGATCGTGATGGAGGCCATGTTGGCCAGGAGGGAACTCGCCAGAAGGAGGTGCCGCAGCCCATTGTTCTGCTTCCGATGGCAGCCTTTGTATTGGCGAGTTCAAAAGACGTGCAATCGAAAGAGGCCCTTGTCTTCTCTGAGCAGCGGCGCTCTCTGGCATCGGATATGGAGTGAGCTACTTTGAAATTTGAGGGGTCGTATGAGAATGAACTATATCATGCATCAGTTGTCAAATGATAACTTAACAGTTCCAACGCTCTGTGTGCGGATTGCAGACGCAGTTGAGACTCCGAGCCGCTCCGTTTTCATGCTCGTTCCGATCCAGCTATAAGATCAAGGCGTCGTCTTTTGATGGCTTTTATGATACGTACTATGATGAGGACAGGTCTGAACCAGGATGCAGTCGGAATATGACTTGGGATTGTCGATACGGACCTGGTCAATAAAAGAGAATGTACAAGTGAAACTTTAAGGATAAGGTGTGGGCGGTTGAAGAAGCGAAAGCCGGGCTTATGTATTAGATAGACAGGTCAAGTGTCGACTGTCGAGTGCGACGTCAAGCTAGCTAGAAGTAGAGAGCATGAATCTGACCTGCCGGAATAGAGAGAAAGTACACGTTCGGCGCACGGAAGGGGGTGTGTTGGGTGCTTTCGGTGTAGAAATGCCATCACCTACCTCTCTTCGGGTAGCGATCCCGGGATTCGGGAAGCTGTGATTGAAGGGTAGTATCAGATCAGGAGAGCATCAAGGCGAAGAACTGTTGGCACCGGCCACAACGTAATGGGATATGTGAGGGATGTGAATGGCTGGACCCAGCGAACCACGCGACGTCGAAGTGCCCGCCCCTGAATAGTAGATACTACGTGTGTACGCTTCCAAGCACTTCCGGAGGTGTCTCGTAAGAAAGATCAAAGATCAAGGAGATCTTGGCAGAGTACCTAGGGCGAGAAGATAACGTGCGTGCTTTGCGTGCTTGCATGTATGTAGGTATTGAACCCCTGACTGTGTCATCAAAGCCAACCACCAACGTCGGATATGCAAAGCCGTGCTCGGTATGGGACTGCAGTAGGTATGTCTTTCTTATAATACGGAGCAATACTCCGTACTCCGTGATACGATCCCTCTTCTTACTCTCTCTCGCGCTCTCTTCTCTAATGCACAACGTGTCGCAACCCCAGCTAGCATGAGCAAGGGTGCGGCATTGCCAGGCTCGTGGTGCTATGGCCACCCCATTGACAGGGCTTGAAATGTTGGGTGGCCTATTGAAGGTGGCCCTGACTGAGTGACAAATTTTCTTTCATCGCCATGCCGCAAGGCATTGTGCAAAAGCCTTAGCAGCTTTCTGGAATTTTACCTAGACAGAGGAAATCGCCGAGCTTGGTGAGCGTTAGTAAGTATGTATGTAGGTATTGGCCCGCCTTCCTCGTCAGAGACACTACTACTAGTATCAGTCAGCTTTCTCGGTGATGGGACCACGCGTTCGGCCGCCTTGCTTGACAAGGCCGTCAATTTCAAAGATGGATGATGGCCCGATGATTTGCCTGGTTCACCGCATTTTACGCTGGCAAACGCTGTGCTTCTATCTTGAGGTGAAAGCCAATGTCATGCTAGTCTAAAAGCCATGAGTTTGTGTGAAATGATGAAGGCAGATGGTCCCCTCGATGGCGCAAATAGGTTCCCTTTTCGAGAAGCTTGAGGTCATCATAACAACCGGAGACGGAAATAACCTGAGACGGAGTGGTTCGAGTCCATAATGACTAGTGACGACATATCCTTTGGACGGAGGACAACATAATATTAGCGGCCTGTCGGAATCATCGAGATGATCCGACACGGAGACACACCAGCCAACTCAACTGAGCAGGGTGAGGAGTCGCGTGATACAGCTTATGCACGGAGATGACAAGACAACCGCTTCTCATTCAGGGATCTGTCTTGTTAAGATCCAAAAAGGCCCAACATCCCGATCCGTCTCTTCAGGTTCTGTCCTCGATCGACGCTAGCATTCTTTCAAGGTCAGAAACAACGCCGTCCGATCGGAAGATCTAGTTGGGCGAGAAAAGCAATGTTCTGCTCAAGCATAGGGAGGCCCGTGAGGCCAAAGTAAGAGAGGCCAGCCCCTAATAAGAGTCCCCAGAAAGCCACTGCAGAAGGAGATACCATGGCGGCTGGGACGGCTTGTTGAGAAAGCTCGGCCGCCTCCGCCTTTCATTCTCGGCATCTTTTGCTGTGGATGTGACCAAGCCCAAACGAGCGCCATGAGCAATCAAACGACACCGGGACCGGGATTAGATCGGCCAGAACATTGCAAGAGCAACTTGAGCATCGTGGCGCCATAGGTGTATAAAATGGGCTCGGCTTGGTCGGAAACCCACCACTCATGGCCTGGTTCAAGGTCCCCCCATATGTACAGTGAAGCATCCTGGTAATTATCGCCTTCCCTGTCAACAAATCAAATTTACGGATCCGGCCCAATTGAGGCCGCTTCAGGTGCAGGAGTGTCAAGTGACTGCGGTTGAATGACGCGCCGCTCGGCAAGGAGATGACGGGCCCTCGAGGCACCGACCATGACTTGTGAATTGACCAGATTGAGAGTTGATTAAGGAGTTTTGAGGGAACCGTGTGAGGCATACGGAGTAGTGAGAGTACATAGCCAGGGAAGGCCAATTGAGGCCAGCCGGCCAAAGATGGCTTGTCCACTCAATCGGCATAATGTGATGATTTGCAGAGGGCGAAGGTTGCGAGCCCGTGCGATTCGTCAAGTATGTACATTGGTGCACCAGATGCTGGAAAAGGACTTATCAGTGATGATGATGTTTTGCCTCTTATCATGGCAAGGCCCCTTGGAAATAATTCTGTGCGCGTAATACAAGGTGCGGTTATGTATGTATGTAGTACAACAGGCGAGTGGTATAAGCTCAACGATGGCCCAGCCGCCGGCCGGAGTGCGCTGTGTGTAAACAGGTCCATCATACTACTCCGTTCTCTTTCTCTGTGCATAGCTCAGATTCGTTGTCAACATACGTATGTCGTGTCGTCGTGCATGTCGCGCGCGTCATGTCGTGGCTTGTCCAGAGTCAAACTCGGTCGGTCGTCGCGACGAAAGTCCCTGCACGAGCAGCAAGTTTGAATGAAGACTGACAGATCACGGCGTTTGGATCGTAGTAGTTACATACTCTGTTACATGTACCTACATTCAATCGTAGTCGTCACTCGTGAGTCGTGCCTCTGGCGTTGGTTCTGCGAATGAAGACAGCGCGTTGGCTGAAGTGCAGTTGGCAAGTTTGGCGCTAATTACAAGGAGTACCTGTACGGAGTACAGTGTACTGCTAATGACCAGGTACACTCTACGGAGTACTCGCACCAGCTATAGGTACCTGCGGAGTAGGTAGGTAGTACCTAACCTACTAGGTACCTCCTACATAGCTGTTGTAGGTACCTATGTACCTACATATCCCAAGTGGCAGCAACTCCTCCGTCACTTCTCAAAATCTCAACCTCGTCCCGCCCACCGAAAGGCCACCGGGATCGTGACTTCGCACCCGGCTTGTACCTCTACGACCTCCCTGCTCGATGAGCTTGGCAGCAGAATGGCAAGCGAAATGACATGTTGATTTTGGCTCCATCGGTTGGTAAGATTGAATGGGTATTCGACAGATGCTGCCTCAGGTTGCTCTTGTAGTCGTTTCACTTCAATGTTGCCTGTCACGTGGTGAGGATATTGAGCTACATACCTACACACATATCTATGTCCATAGCAACGACATCCGGGGCGATATGGATTATGAGATAGCGATGGCTGGTTTGGATTGAAACTTGGAAGATGTGGGAAAGTCATTGTCAGCAGGTAAGTACTCTGTAGTCTCAGATAAGATGACGAAGATGATATGAGAGCTGACGAAAGAAGTATTGACGCAGGCAATTGCCGTGACATATGAATGGAGCGCGAATACAATTCAAGATTGAGATCGTGTTTGAGAGCTACAGCGGTGGTAGAGCGGACACAATGCCAATGCACAGCGGACCGTCCCAAACCCAGCATAGCTACACAAGGACACGGACAGAGAAATCTGCTCATTTGAGACACCAGGCGCATAAATCATCTTAGCACCAGTATCATCTGTCCTTCCTTATAGGCTGGAACGAGAGTTGTACTCTTCTGCAACATTTGCTGCCCATGTCGTGCCCTATTCTAGACGAATGGCAGCGCGTGCATTGTGGTACGACATGACTACACGCCTACACACTCTCGAAGAAAGGCCTCGATGAGACTAGGCTGATGACTCTTGAAAGCTCCAGGCCATTGACTTCCACAACACATTGAACAAAAACAGACTTTCAGGCAACGATAAAACGACATCCGTGCTCGCTATCATGGCAAGGTCGGTCGTCAATGGTCACAGAGCTAGCTTAGAGCTCTAAGCGCCGTGGATGTCCATTCTAGGCGGGAAACGAGTAACCAGGTACAGACAGAGTGCTTGGTCTGAGTCACCCAACGCCTAAAAGTCGAGTAAGGCTAAATCATGAACGTTCGGACGTGGGCACTCTCAACAGTCATAGGATCAATCGCTTGCACGGCATCTGGCTGGCATACAGTATCGCGGTCGTGCAGCTCATGGCTCATGCGAAGGCGGCCCCTTTTTCTTTGCCGCCAGATCTCCTCTGGCCTGTGGATCGTTCCGAGATTCTTTTCGTTCTGCTTCTGCCAGAAGGGGAATGCAATCCCCCCATCAGAGCCCTGGCCTAATCCGTCCAGAGGTCGCCAAGCAACTGAAGTCTGACAGTGGATTTGGACTGAACTTGAAGACGAGGCAGCATACAGAGTATGGAGGCAACGCAACGGGCCAGCTAGTGCGGGTGGACATGGAGGCGGATGTTTCCTAATGGCCGATTCAAGCATAAATCACCTTCGGCTTGCTGTTCTATCCATGAAAGACGATCACCACTAATTTGGCCCGCGCCATAGGTGTTAGGAATAGGGCTATTGGTGCCCAATGGTGTACGTGTTGGCGCCAGGTGATGTAGTGTCATCTAGTGGCACTGTACCTCAGACAAACTCCAAGCCAATACATCTCTGAGGAGCCTCCAATAGATGCCGGACACACACAAGGCACCCCAACCTCCGACATCCGTCAAGCTACACGAATTCTGCAAATCACGATAAATGACGGAGAAGCATTGCACACCGCCATTGCCTACGTTTGCTTAAAACGGCTGTGGAAGCAAGACATTTTACACGACGGCGGGTAAACACGAAGCGCCTAGGGGCCGGTAAGGACAGATTTACGGAGTATGGCGCATTTGCACCAACATGGACGCTGAGATTCATGTAGTCATACGTGAAGTATTTCAAGGGGTCGCCATCGTTCACAATGGGTTCGTGACCAGTAGGGGGCCAATTACGACGTCGAAACACCATGGCATCAAGCTCGCTGAGAGTGATCCGCCACTGCTAGGTGCTGTGATTCGTGAAGCACTCATTGGGAACATACGTGCAAGTACTCTGCTACTAGGTATCGACACAGCACGTTTTCCAGCCATTCATCACGCAACAAGAATTCGTTGCGGCCGAATCACGACTCGATGCTCTCAGGGGTTTCGTTGGCAGCCAATTGATTCAAGCAGGTAAAAGCCCGCCGGCTGAGTGCTGCTGATTATTGGAGAGGGACGACAGACTGCAACTCCCAGGGTAAGAAGACATGCTGATTATTGCGCCTACGTACAGCCGGCAGTGAGGCAGAAGATCACATGGACAACAAAGGATGTTACGAGCTATGTACCTAAGTATTGCGGGCTTCAAAATAAGATGCCAAGCTATTGTTCACCATTATAGGGCGGAATTTGTGATACTACAATGCACATACCGAGCGCCCAGAGCTCTTCGTGCGAGACAGACAACTTGGTAGCAGCCCGAAGGATGTCTGGCATCTATGACGTGCGTTCACACAAGACTTAATGCGGCTGCATATGGCATCGCACGACGGGTTAGTCTTGGCAAGCCATCCGCACTGCGCAGGTACCTTACGTCGCACCGTGGAACCTGTCAATCTTGGACCCACATGCCGTCAGCTCTGCCTCTTATTACTTGCGACTTCAATGAACACCTCAACTGCGTCCACCGTTGTCAGCGAGGCAACTTCTGAACACACACCAACACAGACTAAGCTCAGAATCTCGCATCACACATCACACATCATACACCAATCACTGTATGCGCGACGCGTTGCAAAGAAATAGCAACAAATTTGAAGGGAAAAAACAGGCCACCTTTCCCTCAAGGCACAGTCCTCTTCATCAGCCAAGGACCAGATAAGCACGATGCAACATTGGTCGGTCGAAAAGCCATGGCTTAACCTAGATTGTAGACTGGCTGAAGGTCCTTCCTTCGAGAAAGAGACCGAATCCGTACGTTTCGTCGATATCGAAAGGAAGAGACTGCATTTAGTGCCGTTGAACGGAACCGAGTCATCTGTTCAAACGTGGCAGCTTGATGTTTGCCCGACCGTGACTGCTGACATCGAGGGCGTTGACCCACGAGAGCGGATTCTGATTGGTATCAAATACGGGCTCGCGGAATTTGATCGGAATACGGGATCGTACAAGATATTGGCACGCTTCAGCGATCCAGACAACGAGCGTCTGCGCAGCAACGATGGAGCTGCCGATCCTCACGGGAACTTTTGGCTGGGCAGCATGACTGACTTTGGACTGGGTGAATTTCAGCCAGAGGGTGAGTGAATTCTGCGAGCGACTGTCTTGTATTGTATTGTGAATGGTGAAATCCGACCCATACTTGTGAGCAACGCGTTGATGCATCATGGATATATCATTGGACGACCGCGCTGACAATGCACTCAATCGTCCCTGGGGGCGTCCGTGAGGCTAAGCAGGCTCTCTCTATCGTTTCCATAAACAAGACGGCGGCAATCAGCAAGTCGTGCAAGGGCTCACAATTCCGAATTCGATTGGATGGTCCCCTGACAATACGATCATGTATTATACTCACTCCAAGGTTCGCGAGATTTACGTACTTGACTATGACCCTATCACGGGTGATGCAACGAATCAGCGACTATTCTATCGGCACCCAACTTCGGGCGAGCCAGATGGGTTCCGCATTGACGTCGATGGCAACCTTTGGACCGCGATCTATGGTGAGAGCCAGGTCATCAGGATCAGTCCCGCGGGGCTTGTCACGGGTCAAGTCTCGCTGCCGACTAGGAACATTACATGTGTACAGTTTGCCGGGACCGAGCTCATCATCACGTCTGCGGCAGATGCGGATGGCGAGGGCGAAAGCAAGCGATATGGTGGCAGTTTATTCAAAGTGGATGTGGGGAAATGCGGGCTAGAACTTTTCAAATTCAAGGTGTGAGGAACGGAGACGTATCTCATCCACGCGAAAGCAAGATAATAGCATCATTTCAGATGCCTCCGCGGGCTCCGTAGTTGAGTCACGAGCGAGCGAGGGGCTCCGTGATAGGGACTGCATGAGCTGTGACAGCATACATGCAATTGAGGTCGCATGGTGTCGCAATTTGCAAGAGCAAATGCTCCGCATCGCGTCTTGTTGTATACACTTCATCATCATCTCAAATCGAGCTCATCCGCTTATTCGGCCAGAGACGTTCTATCATCTATGGATATATCGTGACTGGAGTCCTGGACCAGAGCGGTAGCAACTCTCCACCAGCTTGAATTGTCTCATGCTCTGCCGGCAACAGGAGCTTGGGCAATGGGAGCACCTGTACAGTACTATCTCAGCAACCCACGAGTCACGACCAACAAAACGCGATGCGAAACTTCGCCATGCGACCCCCAGCAAGGATGAATAGCCAAACCTACAGCTCAACAATTAAGACGAACGATACTCGGGCCCCTCGAAGGTCCAAGCCTGGCTGAGGCAAACCGGAGCAAGTTGGAGCAGAAGAACTTTGGAGACACTCTCAGGGAATCACAGGAACCCGGGTTGCCCAACCACCCAGTTCAAGTGCTCTTTTGCTGGTCCGTGTTTGTCGTGTTTGTCTGCACCGTCCACGTTGCAGCGGATTCTGATATGCACCATGCGGCAATTGACGTACAGGTTGTACCTAGTCCGACTTGTCTACATGCGTGGTGTACATTACTTCATACGTACACCGGTACGACCCAGCTCTGCGCCTTGACGACGCGCACAGGTAACAAGAAAAACCGCCCCGTACGGGCATCGTCTGTATGTCATGTCAGTCATGGAGAGAAAAGCTGTTCGTCGTCTGCATGTTATCCTCTGAGCGGACACTTCTTTTCTTGTCTTGACGCTTTTCAACCGGATCCCCGTTGCCTCACCGCCGAAGATGTGTTCTGTCCGTGTAGGTATGCACGTACGTTTTATTAATGCCCATTATTATCCATATAACCGATGTTCCCCAAGCAAGAGCTGCAAGGACAGCATAAAACGGTCACTCCGTGCATGGGACACACAATTATGTGTCTGGCTAGGTTACCTAGGTAGGTATACGTGTATGGCTCGAGGCCGGCGGCAAGTCAAAGAAAGCAAGCCGAGACTTCTACATATTCCAATGACAAAGGGAAAGCGGCGACCAAAACAAGAGAAAATTGCTGGGGCGGAAATATGACGCATCATATTTGAGCCCTGTTCGCTGGCGTTTCTTGTGTCATAGCATTGTGTCATGCAGTACTTACGTAGGTATTCATCCGTGTACACGCCGAGTCCATGACATGAGCCCATGAGTTGTTTGATCATGTCCGGCCGGCGAGTTGAATAAATCGGGGGGTCTGATTCCTGAACCCCTCGAACCCGGAAGGCCTTTCTTTGGCATGTACTACCTACTTGCCGACGACTATTTTCTAAGTTCTTAGTTGGTCAGAAAGCTGACAGCCTGACCCATCCAAGTCCCGTGATTAGTTCATGGCTTCTTCCGTGTTTCTCGGGTTCATACGCTTGTCGCAGTTCCAAAATCTCAGGCAACAACAAACTGACTCCAGTGGGAAGGATCTGAACAAAGGGTCTTACGTTCCGGGTGATAAATACGCCAGAAGATTCAACACGAGGCGCCAGGAATTCTAATTTCTCACGCAAGGAATTACATGTCTTCTTTTTGAGAAGAGCTTTTCCCTTTGGTCAGTCCTGAGGGGGGGGCGGGGAGAGATGGCTATGCATCTGCGGCTGCTGAATGTCTTATGCCCACTAGCACAGCTTCTGCGAAGTTTCCATCTCCGGCGCTCCGCTGGGCAAGTCTCGTATTGATGTAAGGAAACGTCGGCGGTCATAGAACGCCGTTGCTCAATACGTATCAGGAAGCTTCGTAGTCATGATTTTGCTCTCTTTCATGGTCCTACTCCTTATTCCTTTTTCCTCTACACAAATCGTTATACACAAGACGTAATGTTGTATGCCTCGATTCCTCCTTCCATCACCGTGATAGAACCCTCACTCCTAGACAGGCCATAAGTCTGGACCGCTCAGGAGTCAGGACGTCGAGGAGACGGGTTCTTCTCACAGGGAATTTGAGCTTCATGAGCTGGCCAGCTGCGAGCTACTAGAATATGCAAGTCACACTGTACGTACACACAGGTGAATAGTTCAAGAGTGAGCTAGCATCTCACGTACATCTTGGCACCTTTGAGTGCGAATGAGATTGTGAAAGAATTCAACTTCATGTATAGCATCTGAATGTTAGCATCATCACGCAGCCATCACGTATATCGACTTTGATTATCAATGAATTGTCATGAGAACGAATACCAATATTAAACACTGTTTACATGACGTCGCTCCAAGTTTTTGCCGGCTTGATGCCAACCCCGCTGGCACTGTTTGCATACCTAGCTAAAACTTGTACTTCATCGTCACTCGTAGACGATGGCCTGTGGATATCATTTGTCATCTCTCCCCCTGAGGTCTGTATTGATCACGAGATTGTCCCGGTGTCTCGAATGAACCACAACGGTTAGTGCTTCGATTCCCAGCTCATCAGCAATACTGCCTTCGTAACGAGATAGGAACTCGTTTCCTTTCCACTGAGATGCACCTTCGCAAAGTGCCAGCATATCCCCACTCGATAGTATCTCGTCCCGTAATCTCAGATACCGGCTTCTCCAGCTGCACGTCCGAGGGCATCCAGCCTTCGCCCTCTCGCTTGCTGACTCGTTCGAAGCAATAGTTGGGCTTCGCTTCGGAGATCCGGGTACTTGCTTCGCTTTGCCACTGGCACTATCCTTCTCAAAATCGTCTTGCACTTTCTTCCAAGCCAGTGAGTTCTCAATGGCTCGGATGCTGAGCCGCGGCTCTGTGAACGGATCCTCAAGGCCAGAATGGTTGTTGCTCTCCACAGATCGCTCGAGCGATTCGCTTCTGTGGCTGCAACTTTCAGAAGGCCCAGCATGTGACACACATCTTTTCGATTCCGTCAAGTCGCATGACTCGCACACGATATTCACCTGTGCCGGATTCAGTGCGCTTCGTTCTGGTTTTACAAGCTTATGTCGCCAATCTGATATAGGAGTGGTCGCTTGTATCATCTTGTGCTGTGAGGACTGTCCTATGCCTTCGCGTTCCAGATGGCCTCTCCCCATGTTTCGAGGGCTTATGGGGCTATCGTCAACTTCTTCTGGTGGATGCAGGCACTCAAGAGAGCTTGGGGCTCTACCAAGCGTTTGCCGAGACCACGGAGCCGAAGGCTGCTCATCCGTTCGTGGAGCTTCGGCTTCCACTTTTTTGAGACGAGGCCAAGGTTCAGGCTCTGGATTCGGAGTCTGCGGCTTAGCACAAAGATATGTATCCTGTCTGTGTCTCTTGTAGCCTGTCAGGCTGGGCAAGTTGTTTCCCGCGCCTGTTGCCACAGGCAAGACATCTACAGAGCGCTCAGGCACAACTTTATGATGATCCACGTCAAATTCTGGGTTTATGCCGAGCAAACTGGTCCCTTGGAAGCTCTTTCTGCCACTGCTGTCGGCAAAGTCCAGATTCTTCAATCTGAGAGTTAATGGCTGTGGCCGCAAAATGCTTTCTTGATTGCCATGCGCTCCAGCGTCTGCCGGTCCTTCGATTTCTTTGATACTGTTAGGCCCTGAAGTCACTGACACTGGACGTGGAAATGACTTGCGGTGGTCATGAGACGCCAGGGGCAGTGGATAAATGAATCCCGCCCTCTTCCCTTCTTCATCTGGTTCATTATTTTGGACGTTACGGCCACGTTCAGTGACGCTTGACCCATCATCGTCATCATCCCCATCGACTTCTAGGCTTGATGGCTGAGCCCTTCGTGGAAGCCTTGTCGGGGTTTCTTCTGTGGCTGAAGTGTGCGTCATGGAGTCGCTACTTATAGGCCGAAATTCTGCATCATTCTGGCCCAAAGTGTTATGAGACTTGTGGAACTCTTCAGCGTGGCGACAGAGCTTGCCAATCTTGTTCCGGATAGAGTCGTGCTTCAAAGCGACCAAATTTGGATTTCTATCCATGTCCCTTTTCTTCATCTGGGCCGAACAGCAAAGACTGTGTCTCTCAGTATCCCGCATGGGATTGTCTTGCTTTTGTTCGAGATGCTGATGACACTTGACTTCGTGTGAGGGGGCAATTTTTGTTGTTTCATCCAGGAACTGCCGAGGAACGCAATCTGAGAGCCTTCTCGGCCGACTGGTGAAGCCATATGATGTTACCTTCGGGGGGGCCGAAAGGGTACCTTGAGGATATCGATCAGCCAAAAAGAATGGATTGCCCGTGACGGGGCCTCGGTTTGGTGTTTTCGGCATGGCCCTAGCAGTGGTCGTTGGTAACAAAGAAGTTTTGTGCATATCAGCATCGGGACCTTCCACCAATGCTTCCGTTGCCGAGGCTTTTCTCGAATTGTCGGTCCAAATGTTAGAGTCTCCCTTCAACCGTTCAGAAGCACATTTGTAGCAAAAGTCGTGTCCGCAGATACCACAGTGCTGTTCATCCGGGAGAGCTTCGCCACAGGAGTGGCACAATTGTGTCGCTTCATTTTCACTGTGTCGGGATCGTTTGTCGGTTTTCAGTGTCAACCCCAGAGGAAATAGCATGGAATCGTCTTCAGTCTCTTCGACGAACTGTGTTACTGCTTCATCTTCCGAGACTCGGTCTCCAGCGCAAATGGAGGGTGCTCTGCAATAAACGTTAGCAAATCTGAAGGTTAGTGTTGCGAGACGAGTATTCTAACAAGGCTTCTACTAGCACAGCCTGTTCGGAACCCAAGTTATGGTCTCTTGACGAGCCGAGTCTCGACTCCAGGCGACTACTCCTCTCCAAGGCTCGGCCTATAAACGTCTTGTCTAGTGACGATGGGGTTGTGCTGAGGCCTAAAATATTTCGAGAAGCTGGAGTGGCAAACCGTGCATCAACTCGGCGGCCCCATCCGACCTTGCTATCGTCTTTGCTGTGGTCCATGATGATGGACGAATGTTTCTGCCGAGGCTGCTGGCAATTTGCAATGGACAAGAGATAATACTCGTGAGTGCCGGCAACACCCGGAGGGCACAGGTGTTCGCGACTAAATGTATGTCGTCTGTGATAATGTCTGTCTGGCACAACCAACAATTTCGGGTTTTAGTTGAAGATGTGTTCTCGCCGTGAGTGACGCACCATAAGTATAGAATAAGTGCACGAAAGAAAGAAGAGATACAAGTTTCGTCTAAGCTTGGGCAGCTAATGATTTCTCTAGGTAGAAAAACTGAATGCAGGCCTCGTCTTTCTTTTGCTGACTGAGGACTCGACGCGGCATTCGAGGGCAGGAGCAAGCTGCGTCGGTTTCCGCGGCGTAGGTAAGCGCGACGCACGCATGAAAGGGAAGGGGAGAAATCGCGACACACAATGTCAATTGACACAAACGGGAATATGGTTTTTAGGTGGCCGCACGGCGGCTGATATCAACTGTGTAAAGTTGGCGCTCAAAGTCTTATTGGTGTCTCTATTATTATGTACATCATTTTCACCTCTCTATTTCACGTGGGCAGAGAGAGACTCGAGAACCTATCACAGCTGTGGTTAGCAAGCGCTCATCGCACATATTGACATGACAGCCTGCGGAAAACGTACCTCCAACTCAATCTTAGCCTCGGCGATATCCTGCGCACTCCCGCTGCCGCTAGCGATCTTCTGAGCCTCCGCAATGCCAGCTCGGATGGCGTCGGCGCTGAAGTCCTCAATTGGGTATCCTTCGGGCGAGTTGATGCTCATGCTTGAGTTGGGCTGGACCGTAGCGAATCCGCCGGCAACTATCATGATCGATTAGCCTCTGGTCTGTCCCATGCCTCTCAAGTTCTTCTGTGAGTATTGCGTAGGGGGGGGAGGAGGCGAAGGCGGCGAAGATCGATCGGTTGTCAAATTGCCCTTAGGAAATAGAGAATGACATACGGAACCACTGCTTGGAAGTGCCGCTCTCCTCAACAACCTCGACAACACCAGGCTTGAGCTGCTCGATTGATGGGACATGGTTTGCCAAGACACCCATCTCGCCAGACTCGGCTGGGATGTTCACCTGAACCACATCCTGGGACTTGTAGATCGACTATACAGACGTGCCAATTAGCTTCCGTCCTTCTCGACTCACGCAAGCCACGCGGGTAGATCGATTGCGTTCGGTAAAGGATAGATTCGTCTCCAATTTCTCGTTCTCGTTCGGAAGGTTCATACCTGATGGGGCAGGGACATGGACAGCTTGATCTAAATCAACAGGTGGTTAGTTACGTCTCCCAGTTCCGGAGGGGGTTCTCACGGATTGAAATCCTACCTTGTCGGGAACGGCCTCGGCATAGGTCCTCCGCTGAGCAGCTGCACGCAGGGCTGGAGATGGGCGAGCTCGAATGGCCGCGCGGGCGATGCGGAGGGTGTTCATGATGGGCTGACAGAACGTTATTGTGTTGTTGCGCGAACGTGAGCTAGAATCGAGATTTGAGGCCGTCCAACGATTCTTGCCAGGTACCGGGCAATGATCGGCTACGGGGAAAATCCGAGTTGTCTTATATCACGTGATGCGCAGCGCGATTAAGTTGTGGATTTCAGTATATAGGTATGTAGTGTTTACCCTGGATGATCAGTTCGAATCTGGTAGACATCATGCGTTGACCGAGTCCTGAATCCTGATAGCTGTCATTCAAAAATCTTTTGCGATGGTCGAGTGTTAGCATTCTGAAGACGCCTCGCTTTTCCTATCCTGTTAAAACCATTTGATTTTTTCATTTCACGGAGGGAGTCATGATCATGTTCACGGGCATCTAAACAGGTCAACTGCGAATGCTCTCCATCAAGCTCGTGTTCTTATCATCTCGTGTTCCCCAATCCCTTGACAAGTGTCATCAAATCATACAATTCCATTCTAAGATTCCCCTCTCCTCTACTTCTGTCGAATTTGACACGAGATCAGTCAGTATAGCAGGCAGCTTTGCTCGCACAGGGTGCCTACCAGCCGTCGTATGCTTTGCATCGGACGAGACATTGACTTGACTCCGCAACCCCGTCTCGCAGACCTTCGCGAGTTGACGAACGCATACAGCCCTCATCGACTTGCATCTACGAATATGGAGTAGGGATCGACGTGTCGGAGCCATGAAACGTAAAATCCATCGTGCAACACATTGCCAGAAGCAACGACACAGTCGAAGCAACCCATTCGAGCAACGATCGCTACACACCTGAACCTTCACCGAACTGGCCCTCACGAGTCACACCAGTTCCTTTTGTGCAGCGCGTTGCAACATGGACTGTAAGCTTATTTTTTCGCCCCGAGGTTTTTATAGCATAATAAGCCTCACATCATACTTCGTGCATGGCTATAAGACCCGCTGAGCAAGGTACGGTATGATCATCCACGGATGCGACCTTTCTTCCCCTGAACTTAAGGTTCACAAGGTCATTTATGCCTCTGCATTCTTAAATTAATTACTTTCATGTACTCCAAAGGTACATATGACATATGTAGTATGTATGTACATATTTGTTTGTTAATTTTTTCCAGAAAAACGTCTCACTAAAATGAGGGTGTTTGAGAGACCGGAAAGGAACCAAAGGGCCTTCCCGCTTTGATGGAAAAAGGGTCGAACCTCCCTTTCGGACGGGGACCGATTGTTTTGTCTTACCACTGCATGTACATACTGTACTCTGTACGCACAGTAAGACAATGGAGGATTTGTGCTCCGAGTCCCATTCTAGACAATGTCACCGGCGGCGGAACCTTCCGCCTGCGTACAACCTTTCCGTCCATGTACAACCGAGCCCCAGCTCAATCTTACAACACACTTAACAGTGTCACAGTCTTGGAGTTGGGAGAGGAAGTTGCATCACGAAATGGACCCCTTCACCAAGTTAGGCTGTCCGGAGCCGACCTTGCCACAATGCCGAGCCGTTGCCGCGAGCCGCCAGAAAGATGGTAAGATGTGTCCCGGCGATTTCCGGGCGAGAATTACTCTGTAAATGTCTAAACGGCCGCTACGCAGTACCTTGCAATGTGCATACATAGTCGGGAGTCGAGAGAAGGAATTAAATGTTGTGCAGAAAATAGGGGGAAAATACATATGTATGTACTCCGTACATGCCCGTGCTTCGTACGATTGTAGCTGCCAGCCTGCCACTTGACACTTGTCAAACGTGGCATTCCAGCCCGCTTTCCAGGTGAAACCGAACGTCAATTATTCGAAACACTCAAGTAAGGTGAACCCGCCCGGGACTCGCTGTCGCAGTGATTCAAAGATACGCAACGAGGACATCGAGTCAGACGTGTCTGAAATGCGTACGGAGTACACAGTGAGTTCGTGTGAGACATTTGGCGCGGCATTCGGCATATGTCTCCAGGATGATAAGGGACAGCCGTGTGGCATCCAAGCTGCAGCCCATTTTTATGCCATCCAAGTCATCCACGCCTTGGGACGACAGGACAAACCAGGCTTGACCATGCAAAGTGCAGCAAAGGGTGTTCAAAATGTTTCTCGACTAGCCTTTTCTCGGCATCCCGAATCCCGATCTGTTATTCCCACGGGCAAGATACCTACATATGTACGGAGTAGTTAACTCAGTGATGAACTTGCCAAGAGAGCTGCAGCAGAAAAAGGAAGGGCATCAGGTCATTTGATAGCCACGATGAGCGGCCATCGGGCTTCTCCAATCGCAACTAAGCTGTAGGTATCATGAAGTAAGTACGGACGAGTCAAACGACCCCCTCGAATCCCACTCACCGCCAGTATGAGCGCATCTCTCTGCCTCGGCCCTCAGGTGCCCGCAGCATGTGCACGTGGGATACCATAGGTAATGAGTCATGACCAAGTGAATCAAGGGAACGCCGCTTGTTGAAACGCCAACCAGTCATTCGGCAAAGCGCGGGAGGAATGCCTTCTAAGTTCTTGCGCCAACATGACCCTACGGCATCTGTGCGGGTGGCGCGGACGCATGTGCTGATATGGGATCATCTGCCCCTTTACGCGCCCATACCGCGGAAGGCATCTCAGGATGCGGGGTAGTACAGCATCTCCAATTCGTGCGTCTCGTCCGGGAGATATGCAGCCTGCAGGGCCGGCCGAATCGTCAAACCCGCACATGTGAATGGACACCATCAACTCCGTACAGACTCAGTAGGTACAGTACATACCTACCTACATTCAGGAATCAGGGCAATCTTCGTACACCACCGCATCGTGCGCGACTCAAGCATTAGCCGGATTGTCCAAATACCTAGACTAGTAGGCAGGTATGTAAACGTTCGACAGTTTTGTGCATGTTCGTACGGGGTAGCAATGGCGGATATCAAACGCGACGACTCGAAACCAAGTCAGCCATGAAACGATGCCTTTGGCCATGGATGGCAATGTTTCTCAATGCAACGCCATATTGAACCGCTCGAGAACCAACGCGCAAAAGCAGCTATCCCTGGCTCGACAACAGTTCAATCAGGATCAGGGGCGCAAACTGTGTTGGTGCTTCCCTCCGGAGAGGCAATTGAGAAAAGAAAAGAGGCCAGGCGTTCCGATCGTCCGAGGCCGTTTTCGGCCATGGAAGTCAGGGACCAAAGGGTCGCAGACTCGCAGTACGAGCGCCCTTTTGACAACATAGATGCCGGCGGCCGATGGAGAGGTGTGCAGCAGCTCATGGCAGCCTGCATGCATGAAAAGGGAACAAAGGGAACGGCAGTGAACACTGAAGGGGACATGTCGAGACTGGAAACTGAAAATATGCATGCGCAGGCCCATGAGCTTAGATTTTGTAAAGAAACTCTAAAAGCCAATGGCCATGCCAAAGTACCTAACCTATGGTCCTAATAAGCACAGGTCGGGCCGCCTCCTGGGAGGTCCTGTCAATGCCAGAAACTGTGAAAGGTATGTACATGGTCATGGACTGGCAAGGTGTTCTAACTTCTGAGTTGATGCCAAGCCAAGAGCATAGCTGCATGATAGGGGTTCCGGCGGACGAGAGTGGCGGGTACTCGTTGCCAGTTTTGTCATGAACAGGAAGAGGAAACGTGGGATAATTAAGAGTTGGACAGACTTAGGTACGTAAATTGAGTACATATGTACAATGATACATACCTCCTACTGACCTCGATGCTTGACTCTTGAGAGCAAGTTATTATTATTAATGACTTTAGTGACGAATAACACTAGGGTTGACATTACATCATTAGGCTTACCTACCTAGGTATTATGATTGCGGGTATGCAGTCTCTTCGCAGCACTGCATCACTTGCAGAGATGCCGCTCGTCTGTTTTAACAAGGAGGTACAACCTGCATAACATTCGCGATGCGACAGCAGCAGCAATGCAGCATGCAGACGTACTGTACGCGGAGAGATTGACGCTTTGCGCTTGGACAGCCACTTGCGGCGGTGAAGGTACATACCTACCGTCACGTACCTAGGTACCCAAAAACACAAATACGCTATCCAAACAAAACAAACAAGAACCAGAAACTTAAAAACGCGGGCTTCGAGTTGGTCGTCGACTACCTTCCTACTCCGTACTTCTCGTTCTTTTTTGGAGGGCCTCGGTACTTTTGTCCGTCTAATTACATAGTTATAGGTACATAACTACTCGAGACTCGAGAATCACCGGGCAGGTTTTGGACAGTACATACATACCAAAAATGGGCAAACCTGAAGATTGAACTGTAGCTTCTGCCAGCCGCCACTGTAACTACATACCTACCTACTGTGTACTTCGTACGGCTAGGACATAGGTACTGTAGCGACGGCTGTAAAACATAGGTAGGTACTCCGTACTGTCATGTTATGCTTGTTAATGTGGCTCAATCAATTGTCGACCACTCCGATGGCGGACCGGTCGGCGTCCTACCTGTTATTACATATATACTTGTGACCAGTGAGGATCCTGCGACCCGTGGACAAATTATCGCCCTGAGGAAACATTGAACAGGTACATACGTATTTGCTGACTGGGAGTCCTGGGACTCAACCACGTGCGCATGACATCCTTCGTTACTCTTTTTATGCAACCTGCATAGTACAAGAGGGAGCTGGAGAGACGAAAAGGGACATCCGCGAGGCTGGCGGCAGCCACATAGGTGTGTCGTAATGCGGCTCTGACCGCTGCTTTCGGTGATGAGCCATAACCGAGGCCACGAGGACCGCAGGTCGTCCGGTGTTTTGAAAATAAGCTGACGTTCATTGGTACCAAGATGGGAACAACCTTGGCGGAATGAAACACTCATCATTACCTCCTCCACTCATTGCCATGCTGAGCTCATTTCATTCATTTCATGAGAAAACAAACATTGAGCTGTAGGGGTGCGACGTACTCCGTAGGTATGTATATCAACTTTGTGTTGTGTGCGTTGCATGTTGTTGTCCTTGGAGATCGCCCCGCAGCACGCTCAAGATGAGGCAGGCTAATTACACTGTGCAGACCCCCATCATGCTCTCACCGTCTCCCGAATAATGAATTACATATTACGGAGACATACCTACTGATTGACACTGCGAATTGGGGACAGTGGCGTACCTATGTACGGAGTAACATGATGTACATATCTCAATATGTAGGTATGTACCCAACGAAGTCAGCATCAGATCAGCACCAAAAGTAAGCTACCGCATGCGCGTCTGTTGTAAATGGAAGCCCAGCAATGACGTCAAGTTCGTCATCGGATCTCCCGCGACGACGGCTTCCACTGTCCAGTCCCAGGGATGCTGGGCCGCGGGCGGCAACGGCGGAGGAGCTATAAGGCGGCATTTCTCGCATTTCTTTCAAACTCTCGGTCTGCCCGTCGCGGTAGTTCGGACCATGATGCTTGGGTCCAGTTGTCTCTCACAGCCTCATTGGACGGCCTTGGCGGCTGGCCTTGGCTGGCTGGAGTCTGTACATACATATCGGTACACGGCGGTCAAGCAGCGCAAGTCGGTACAACCGGCTGCTTGGTTCGTGGGAATCGTGGCAACATGAAAAGGAGGGCCGCATCCCCTTAACGGTCATAACGCTCGCTTCAGGTCACTGACAGGGGGTTGCAGCCAATCACGTCGCAGCATGATGAGGGGTACATAGGTTCTACTGCAAGATTGGCGCAAAGCTAGAAGTACCGGCAGTTTTCAAAAAACAAAATGCTACATCGGCGGGGAACAAGAATCATCCATTGTCCATGTCACTCGAAGTCACGACCGTCGAGCAGGGGGGGTGTGGATCGCGTGACCTGAAGCGAGCGTTATGACCGTTAAGGGGATATGCAGATGGCAACCCTTCGTACCTACATACGGAGTACAGTTAAACCCCGTTAAAACGATCCGCCACAAAACGATATCCTCACTCTAACGATAAATTTGGGCCTGATTTTCTGAAATCCCATAAAACCCCACCTGAACATAAACCCCACCTGAACGATGACAATACGATTTTGCTCACCGATACCTCGGCAGCGTGCCAGATAATTGGTCATGTGATGAGACACGTGATACAATCAGATCACGTGCGAAACGTTAAAATGATATCCCGATATAACGATGGGCTGGAGGCCATTTAGCTGATATCGTTTTAACGGGGTTTAACTGTACAGTACATATGTACATCATATGCCCTGCAGGCTGCTCCCTTGCCCTGGCCCTGGGCCCTTGGCTTCCAGCCTAGGAGCCCCCCAGGCCATCCTATCCGGACACAGTGCCAGTCTCGGCCGCTCCATTTTTGCTGAGCGGGTTCAGAACTTCAGCCTAGGCCACACACACGCGGGTTAAAATTTGCATCCGAGTCGCCTTCTCCACGCTCGGCACTAAAGTATACGCCCAGCCCAGTCAGGAGCCAGCCATGATCCCAACGCCCTCCAGGCTCCGCGTCTTGCTTGCCGCCGTCTTGCCGCTCTTTGACATTTTGGCAGTCCTCAATGTACCTAGCTATTACCCGCTGGAGGTATGGAGTACATACTGGACTCCGAGTCTGCAGCCTGGTCAGTGGTTACATGTGCCTACTCCGTAGGTACCTACCTACATATGTAGGAGGTATGTATGCATGTACCTCTCTGCAGGTCCGTAAAGGTGCGTCGGAGGGCTACATTAGGTACCATGCTTCAGTGTGCAGTGTGCAGTTTGCCAGTTCCACTGTCTCGTCTAGTCCTCTCTTGGTGCAAGTTGCCAGTTGGCGACTGCGGCGCTTGCCTCTGTTTTCCCCCCTATTAGCCCACTCATCCCATGTATGTACATACAAAATTCCCATGCTGCCGCCCTAATAAAGTCGATCGCCTTGCCCTACTTTTCCCTCCCATTGAAATTGCCCGACTACCCACCCAAGTCACAAGTGCATTCTTTGCATTCCCGACGCTTCATCCAACTCTCTACCTCTATACTCTACGCCTACCGAAGGACATCGTTTGCGTTTACACTTGCTGTCGCAAGTCGTCTCATCAACCTGCTTCTACGTATAAACTTGCGAGGATCGGCAACGTCGCAGTGCTTGAATTTATCTGCCGTCTCACCTGTGCCACCACCCGATTTTCCAGGTCCCTTCAAAGCTGTGTTACACCGGCCGCCAGTCCACCACACCTTGTGCATCGTCACTTGTCAATCTCACTCATACACGCCACGCCACGGCTGGCCCAACGTCATCTTGAAGTCCGCCAAGCTCTTGCTACCGAATTACCTTTTTATAACCGGCACTCTTACCACCGGATGCTCAAGGGACTGCATAGTCATCGATCAGCGCCGCTTTCGGGGTTATTTATAAGGAAGCGTTCCCGACGACCTTTGCGCCTTTGCTACCCCTCTTCACAACTTTGAACATTCAAACTCGTGGAATATGTCGGATTCTCAGTTATAGCCCCACGGTCCGAAGGGCTATCGGAAGTCTTCGTCAAGTCTTGCCTTGAAACAGATCAGACGTCTGCACTGGCTTGCAGATTTCAACTTGCCTCGCACTTCGCTGTCAACTTAGCGCGTCAAGGCCATCATTTCACAAACGTCAATCTCTGATCATTGTTTCAACCGTCTCAGTTGCCAGATCTCGTTTTCCACATCCAAATCCAGGTGGATCGATCCTGCTGCACCCGACTTCCAACTGCTCTCAAAGTCTTATATCATACTTCGGAGCTTGATATCATTAGTGCGCCCTGCTCTCAAATTAGTGCAAATTTTGCGTCACAAATATGACTACTACTTCTCCTACATCGCAGGTGCCGACCTTGGTCGCCCTCGCTTCAGAGGAGGCCGAAGAAGTTGATGAACCTCCCGAGTCCAAACATAAATTCGAGAGAACTGTTATTCGACGCCGACAGGATCAGCCGTCCATGCTCACCAAGGCCATCATGGGTGAACTGGAAGAGCATCATTCACGACATCCCAAGTCTATTCTTGTCAATAGCCAGCGTCGACGCTCCATTACCAGTAATGTGAGCATTGCGTCAACTGCTGATCTCACCAGTGACACGGGCATGACTAGCCCCTGTCGCACGAATACGCCCAGTCCTCCTATCCCGGAGATGGCTGGACTCCGACTACATGCAGAAATCGCCGAGCGCATGCAGACTTCCGCCGGCATGGACAACAGTGCACAACTTCCCAAGAAGCGCTGCATTCAATTCGTGTGCGCGGCCAAACCTCCTCCCCCACCTCAGTCTATAGTTAGGGCACCTTCTGCGGACCACGTACCGAAACGCCCTTCTATCAAATTCGCTTGTGCAGCGCCTCGGCCTGCTTCGACCCAGAGCATCCCGTCCAGGCGAGTTGCTGAGTCCAGTGTGGCTCCTCGGTTGCCGACGAACTCGGCATCCCCTTCCACTCCCAAGAAGGCCTCTGCGCTCTCAGCTGCACTCGACGCCTCGCCAAGATTGTCTTTAGCCCGTCGTTCCCCTGTGAAGGTGACGTCGTGTCGACCAAAGTTCTTACGTGCCACTTCGAAGGATCTGGTCAAAGATGGCTCCCAATTCCATGAATTTGCCCCTGGTACCAACAGAGAAGAAGACTGGATAAGGCAAAGCCCATCGGCCGTCTCGACCAAAATCACAATTAATGATACTTTGTCCAAAGAAAATCATTTCCGTCGTCTCGCAGCTGAAGCAGAGGCTGAGATGGAAGACACGGAAGAGACTGCCGACGCCGACGATGACATTGAGGATGAGGATGAGGATGAGGATGAGGAGGATGATGACGATGACGATGAGGCCGCTGAGGAGGAAGAAGAAGAAGATGATGATTTTGATGACGATTCTGATGGCTACCATACGGATTCCGAGACGGGCTTTGCCGAATCTGACGATGACGAGGATGATGACGAAAACATGATTTTATGGACTCCCAGTCATGCCACTGCTCGCCAAGCTATCGTCGCTGCTAATCCCATCCGACGAACCTCTCTGCACGAGCCCCAGTCAGACTCGTCCACGGCGAGTCGCGCTAGCCGATCCAGCATGCGACGCGTCAGAACTAGACGCATCAAGGTTGACTCGGTAGCCTCAGATTTGCCCGATAGTACCGATTTCGTCTGTGGTACGCTGGATGAAGATAGACCCCTTGAAGAGGCGTA
This sequence comes from Claviceps aff. humidiphila group G2b, assembly GCA_018360325.1. NCBI lineage: Eukaryota > Fungi > Ascomycota > Sordariomycetes > Hypocreales > Clavicipitaceae > Claviceps > Claviceps aff. humidiphila group G2b. Next base: position 78,615 of record SRQG01000015.1, read on the forward strand.
TCTTTCTTGCCTAGCTGCTCGTCGAAGCGAGAAGCTCCGAATCATTCCACAGGACATAGATCCCAGTTTTCCGGCTTCGGATCCTGATGATGACGATGAGGAGGAAATCTTTAATCCTGTTCACCATAATAGCGATGATGCATTCTGGGTTCAAGGTAATATGGACGATCTCCATCACGGCCAGCAAGACCGTTGCCGAAGACGCAAACGGGGTGAGCAAGTGTCGCCTCGAAAACTGAGGTCTCCACCACCAATGGCGAGACGTCATTTTTCTCCCCCGCCCAAGCCTCGCGGCCATTCTCCCAAGCCATTATTTGGGCGTCTATCACCTAGACGAATACGTTCACCAGTACCAAAAGCGCTCACTACTCCGTCGCAAACACCTCGACAAGGCCCACATGTTCAGTTCCAATTAGCCGGGCGGCCTAACACGACGTTGACCAAATCTCTTCCTCGGCATCCTGCTTTGTTCACTGCCATGAAGAGCAGCAAGTCCACAAAGCAACAGACCCAGTCTGATGGTCACCTTCGTGGCGCCATCGATATCGTCAAAGGGCTTGAACGGAAGCGAGAGCGTCGCAAGGAAAAATTCTTTCAAAAGTATTGTAATCGCGCACGACGAGGACAAATTCCCGAGCGAAAACACCAGCCCGGACTTGGAGCTGAACGCATGAAGGAGCTTGGGCTGCTCATGGCTGGCAAGAAGGACCCTGGAAATTACGTGCTCTCTGTCTAGGCAGGCCATATCTGACGGCCTTCTTGTACCGTCTTCACTCGAGAGCTCTCCGCAAACAGGATGCTGCACTCATACTATCTATTTCAACAATATCTTGTTCTTCCAAATCTCATGAGCCGACGATTTCTATATTCTCTACAAGAACGTAGCCGGAGCTCTCAATTTCGAAGTGGGGCTCAGGTGAAGCGATTGTCTTCAAGTATTTGAAACGCGCGAATACTTTTACTTAACTTCTTCTCTTTTTGTCAATTGACCATCTTTTCTGCGTTACTTTATTGGGCGAGGCAAATGTGCAAGGGGGAGAGGCCTCCTTGTATTCATCAGGATACCCTTCGTTTACAAAGCTTACGGAGTCATGTAATGGATGGGCGCTCTTGAGATTGGAAGGCGTCGGGATCGGGGATTGATAGTCACAATCAGAACAAAGTTTGATCTGCTTCGTAATTGTTCGGCCGCCATGTGAATTTGATCTGCTTCGTAATTGTTCGGCCGCCATGTGATTGTAATTATTTCATGGCCATTCCGGTCACGAACATGGAGTGCATGTAGTGCTGAGTGTATGTACCTAATTAATCATTGTAGCCTACATGAGGTCATGTAGAATAGGTAGATGTAGATCTATATCTACCTACGTAGAAATTCGTCTACATCACGTAGGTAGATTGCCCACCCTGATTGTAGGTATGTAATCGACTCCGGTGGTTCATGGATGCCTAAGTTTCCAGGCACACAAGCCGGATGGCGGGGGCCCGGAACAGGCACCTAGGTACCTGAACTTTCCGAGTCCCGACAGACCGCCAGGGAAGAAAAGCAAAGCGTGTCTTGGCGAGTCTTGTGGTGTATCGTAGCAATCTGTCAATTCGCCACGTTCCACCATAGAGAGACGGCTCCAACATCCCCGCCACCACATCGAACCTGTACCTCTGCTCAACGCCACGACTACGACAAATATCGCTCGAACTTGGTCAACATGTGGATTGTCAACTGGTGTACGTTTTCCTGAAGCTGTCTCCGAGTTCTCTCTGCTCCTTTGGCCGATGCCAGGAACAGTCCATTTTGACTGACACGTGCTTGATCGCATGGTGTTTCCGCCCCCTTTAGTTTACGATGTTCTCTCCAACCTGGGGTTGCTGAACAAGCACGCCAAGTTGTTATTCTTGGGTCTTGACAACGCGGGAAAGACGACTTTGCTGCACATGTTGAAGGTATACCCGACGAACGAAACCCCTGAAATACGATGGCGTCATCTGAGTGTCGTGTCATTTTATGATGCGGGCAAAGTCGATAGTCTGCGATGCATATACGCGACCGTGGTCATCGACAGGTTCCTTTCTGGCGCTGAACTATGATGGCTAACAAGACACTCATGTAGAACGACCGAGTCGCGATTTTGCAACCTACCCTTCACCCCAGTGAGTTTCCGCCCCTTGACGTACTCCGTCGACGAGCTCTTCGTGCGCAGAATATCAAACATGGTCACGATCGTTACTGACCCGGTGTGAACTAGCATCCGAGGAGCTTGCCATTGGCAACGTTCGATTCACAACGTTCGATCTGGGAGGTCATCAACAGGGTACGTACCTCATCAAGACGAATTAAACCCGTCCGTCCGAATCGTCCTGCATCGTGTATACTGAAATTCTATCTGCTACAGCCCGTCGTATCTGGAGAGATTACTTCCCCGAGGTCAACGGTGTTGTTTTCCTCGTCGATGCTAAGGACCACGAACGCTTGTCCGAGGCAAAAGCCGAGCTCGACGCCCTGCTGGCTTTGGAAGAGTTGGCCAAGGTCCCCTTTGTCATCTTGGGTAACAAGATTGACCACCCCGACGCTGTATCCGAAGACCAGCTGAGACATGAGCTTGGCATGTACCAAACGACTGGCAAGGGCAAGGTGCCACTAGAGGGCATCCGGCCCATTGAGCTCTTCATGTGCTCTGTCGTGATGCGCCAGGGCTACGGCGAGGGAATAAGATGGCTTTCTCAGTATGTATAGAGAAGCAATAAGGGGGCGTCAATTTGGAGGACGAGGAACACATTTTGCGGTGATTTTTTATTTGAAGTGCGTAGGACTCGACGGGGTTGAGCGCAGACAAAGCGAGGAGCGTTAGTTATCGCGTGGGGGGCTTTGATGTTTACGAAGCAAAGTGGTTCTCGGGGATGGTGCATTCATCTTGAGATGCATGATGTTTGAGACGGCCGACAAAGGGTTGTGTAATTCTGATTATGTTTTAGCATTAAGAAAACCAAATTGTAATGCCTTTCGTGCCATCTTGCTGGTGGTATTTCCGCATGATACTCGACTTGTGACGACGAAGGCTGCCGACAAACAACGTTTTAGCCATGTCACATGTGTCCGTAATTTCACGAGGACATGGTTCGTTAGACCAATTGTCAAGCGAAACAAGCTCATTCCACGATCGACATTGCTCTCTGTTCCTAATGGAGCCGATGGTCATTGGTGGCAAGCGGGAGTCCGGATCCAAGTATGTATGTACAAGGCACCTAGGAGGTACCTATGTACCTACCTCCTGTATACAGACCCCCGCCCCATAAAAACGAACCTACTCCCACACTTGTTGAGTTGTCTTGCCTCGGTGACGCTCAAGAACCGAATTGCCGACGTCATTCTCGTTTTCCCACTTCAACAATCTTCCGCGTCCACCGTAACACAACGATCGCGGGACCGCACGAGGTTGCCTCTACCTGACGTACTTTTCAAGTGTCCAGCATCCAGTTCCACACGCATTGTTGGTCAGAACACTGCATGAAGACGAGCCATACCATCTGCTGCGTTTCGTGAGCCAATGGCCAGCCCCGGCTGCGTACAATGCCTGACGACGCGATTTATGGCTTCCTCCCAGAATGCTTCGACACATCCTCCCTCCCTGACGCCGATCATGACTTCATAAAACCGGAGGAGCTCGCCGCGTTCGAGACGGCTCTTCAAGCACCCGATCCGTTGCAAAGCCCACCAGACGAGTCGGGCGGCCTACGATCTCCCGTGAGCGCATCCTACTCGTTCGACTTCACCAAGCGAAACTCACAAACCGGAATCTCTGGTGGTGGTGATGACGATCAAGCAAGCACGGAAGCCTTTGCCGCCGCAGCCTCGGCTGCAGGAGGTGGATTACCTCCCCAACCCGGCCATTCTACCCAGGGGACGTTTTTCACAGCGGCAAACGACTGGGCACCCGTGAGCTCAAAGTCCTACAAGAAACGTCAAAAGGCCTCCAAGAATGCGAGACGTCACAAGGGTGCGACCCGCGCTGTGGAGGGCCTTTTGGGTACACGCACCAAGGACGAGACTCGGGAAGGGAATTTCTACCAGGTACTGAAATGGCCTTTGCTTCTGTTTGTGGTTGCATGGCTGGGAGGCTTGGCACTCGTATATCTCATGACAAGGTGGTACATCTGGGTCTACGAGCACTTCTTCACGTGGCGTGGTCGGAGGGAGAGGCTCCGAAGAAATATGCGCAGTGCGTCCACGTATAGGGAGTGGGTTGCCGCTGCAAGGGAGCTGGATGCGTTCTTGGGGCGACAGACGTGGAAAGAAGAGAATGAATTTGCGTACTACGATTCCAAAACAGTCAAGCGAGTGTGGGATCAGCTGAAGAAGTTGAGGGTGGAGGCAGAGGTCCAGGAAGGCAAGACAGCGAAGCCTGATGGAGAGCATAGGACTGCTATTGAGAATCTTAAGTCTTTGGTGGAGGCTTGCGTGAAGAACAACTTTGTGGGAGTGGAAAATGCGAGGCTCTACAGTCAGACGTACTATGGGACGAAGAACCTGGTGCAGAACTTTGTTGATGAAGGTGAGTGTCATCTTGTGCATGAAGTGGTGAATGACGTCTCTCGCGTTGGACAACGGGCAGCATGCTAACGTGGGCGCCTGGAACTCTAGTGGAACGAAGCATCGAGATGCTTATAAAATCGAAGCGACTAGAGGCCGAAGAGAAACGTCTGCTTTTCAAGCACGTGCATGCCAACTATGGTAGAACTGCATTGTGTCTATCGGGAGGAGCTAGCTTTGCATATTATCACCTGGGGCTCGTGAGAGGGATGTTGGATGCCGATCTGCTTCCAGATGTCATCACAGGCACCAGCGGGGGCGCTCTGATAGCTGCTCTCGTCGCGACGCGAACCAACGACGAACTGAAGAAGCTTCTCATTCCAGCGCTTTCTCACCGAATCAACGCATGTCGTGAACCGGCCACCGTCTGGATTCCACGATGGTGGAAAACTGGCGCGCGATTCGACTCAGTCGACTGGGCTAAACGCTGCAGCTGGTGGACCAGAGGCTCTCTGACATTCCGCGAAGCCTACGAGCGGACAGGACGAATCCTCAACGTAACCTGCGTGCCGGCCGATCCGCACTCCCCCACGATCCTGTGCAACTACCTCACCAGTCCCGACTGCGTCATCTGGTCCGCCGTCCTGGCCTCTGCCGCCGTACCCGGCATCCTCAACCCCGTCGTCCTCATGATGAAGACCCGAGACGGGACTCTCATTCCCTACTCCTTTGGCCACAAATGGAAAGACGGCAGCCTCAGAACCGATATCCCCATCAAAGCCCTCAACACACATTTCAACGTCAATTTCACCATCGTCAGCCAAGTCAACCCGCACGTCAACCTCTTCTTCTTCTCTTCCCGCGGCTCCGTCGGCCACCCCGTCACCCACCGCAAAGGCCGCGGCTGGCGTGGCGGCTACCTCCTCTCCGCCTTTGAGCACCTCCTCAAACTCGACATGAACAAGTGGCTCAAATTCGTACGCCACGCCGAATTGCTCCCCCGCCCGCTTGGCCAAGACTGGAGCCAGCTCTGGCTGCAGGAATTCAGCGGCACAATCACCATTTGGCCGAAATCTGTCCCCTCTGATTTCTGGTATATACTCTCTGATCCCGATCCTTTGCGTCTCGCGCGGATGATTCACCAGGGCCAGCAGAGCGCGTTTCCCATGTTGAAGTTTCTAACGAATCGGTTGAAGATTGAAAGGCTGGTGGAGAGGGGCAGGAGGGAGACGAGGCCGTGGGTGAGGAGAGGGAGTTTGCAGACGATTATGAGTGAGGAGGATTTGAGGAGTTTGTTGGTCGGGGAGATTGGGAGTGGGACGACGGAGGAGGATACGGATGGGGAGGAGGGGAGTTTGGTTACGCCGTTGGTGGATGGGTATGGGAGGGCGAAGTCGTTGCCTTTGTAGGGAGGATGGGTTTTGGTGTTTTGATTTTGCAAACCGCTGTGGGATGTTGCTTTTTTTAATTCTTTTCATGGTTTGCCTTTTCCTGCTTGGGGGGTTTTACAGCGCACGCAGTGAGCGTGAGATATAGATTTGTTTGGGTTTGTTTCCGTGCCTGGGTTTTGGGAAGCGCGCTGGTCTGTATCTAATTTTCTTCTTTTCATTCTTAGACAAGGAATACATACATTTGTAGAACAGGATGGCGCAATTCACCGATTGTTTCCTGGACACTTTGATAATGGGGTTGGGCGGTTGCTTGGAGACAGAGACTGTGGATGGGTAGAAGAGTTGAGTTCTTTCTCATGTTGAGTGAACGGAGTGAGAATCATCGTCTTCGCTGGGACATACATGGGAAGCTTGCCGGGTGTAGGTTTGCTTCTTTCTCAGGTTGTGTAAATTGATTCAATGCATCGTTTCTGCTGTCGTACGAAGACCTCATCATCACGCCTGAGATCAGGCCCCATGGCTACGGTTGCTAGTAGGTAACTTATGTTAGGTAGGTTAGGTAGGTAGTATGTACCTGTTACCCCACTGCCAACTGGTGAACTGAACACCGTGGCGGCAACGCGCGAAGCACCGCTAAGACGTGTAGATTGTCCCCGGAACGCCGCGGGGGGGCGCAGATGTAGGCTTGGCACGGATAATCCCACCGCCGACCCTTCCAAAGGACACCATCAACATCATCTCCCAATGCTGGCTGCTATCCATGCCATGGTCGCGTTGCATTAAGGGCACTCTTTTTTCTTCTCCTTCTGTCTTCTATTTGTGATTCGCAAGGAGACATCACGTCGCTCTCTCGGCATCGCTTGACTTTCGTGCTTCCAACGAGCGTGCGCATTGCCTGCCAATCGGGCGGAAAAAGTTGTCCTGCGAAATATACGGACTTGCCAGATTGCCTCGTCTCTAGTCGACTTTGATACGCCGACATTCCACCCTGCCAGACGCAGCAGGCTTAGCCCTGCCCGGCCTTTTATGCCACTATGAGCTCCGACTACTCATACGATGACGAGGTAAATGACGACAATGGCGCTCTGTTGGTTCTGTTGACATTGCTTTCTGATTGCTGTCTGATCTCGGCCCTGGATGCTTCGCGTTGAATTCTGGGACATGTCTTTTTTTGGCTAACGGCGCAACTGGCTTTACTGTAGGCCCAATTCTTCCCGTTCTTCATCCTCACGTTGACGGGCCTCGTCACACTGCCTGTAACATACAGCTTGCTGCAATCCAACAAGGACGATTCGCACCTTGCCCCCCGAATCAAGACCGACTATAAGATCCAGCACGATGATGTGGTAGTATCATTGCGGGCGAAACAGAAGAGGAAACAACGGAAGATTAAGCGTGCTCTCGTCGCGATTGCCGGCTGGGCTCTCATGGGCTTCATGGGATACCTGATCATGACCACAGAGCCCATTGTGAACAAGATCTGGAACCCCTACAGCATTCTAGGCATCTCAGAAGTATGCGCCCAAACTGCCTCCTAGCCCTTCCCTTCCCGTGTCAGCGAATGAGGCTTGCTTGATATTGGGCATGAATTTGACGACATAGCTAACAGCGTTTGCGTGTAGTCGTACACTGAAAAACAAATCAAGTCACATTACAAGCGTTTGTCGCTCAAGTTCCATCCGGACAAGGTCAGGCCCGATGCCGCCAAGAATGAGACTGTGGAGACTCTCAACAACCGTTACGTGGAAATTACCAAGGCATACCAGGCTTTGACCGACGAGGATGTGCGCAACAACTACATCCAGTTTGGCCACCCTGATGGCAAGCAGAGCTTCAGCATTGGCATAGCTCTACCTAGGTTCATTGTATCGGATGGAAACGGCAAGTATCTCGTTTTGCTTTACACAGGACTCCTCGGCGTCTTGCTTCCCTACCTGGTGGGCTCATGGTGGTACGGAACCAAGAAGCGATCCAAGGAGGGTGTCCTCATGGAGAGCGCCAACAACCTGTTTCGCCAGTATGATGAGGATATGGATGAGTCTGGCATCATCTGGGCACTGAGCGCTGGCAAGGAATACGACAGTATACTCAAGGGCGATCTGGCCGATTCCGGGCTTTCCAAGCTCGAGTCACGAATCACCGCGGAAGGCGAGGTGTCACCCTTTGCTGCTGGTTTCACGATCAAGGACAAGGAGAGACTTGAGGATCTGGACGGCACTGTCCGCCGCAAAGTTCTGGGTCTTCTGTGGGCTTATCTCGGCCGCGTCGAGCTCGATGACGCCGCACTCACCAAGGCCAAGTACGATATTGCCCCTATTGCTCGAGCTCTCAACCAGTCCTTCGCCGCCATCGCTCTCTCTTTCGGCAACATCACTCCTATTTCTGGTTCTTTCCTCGCCAATCAGCACATCATCCAGGCTCTATCACCCAAGGCATCACCTCTTCTTCAACTGCCCCATTTCACACCACGCATTGCTGCTGCCGTTGAGGGCGACTCCAAGCTTCGCATGACGGTTCAACAGTTTATGGATCTTTCTGATGATCAGAGACGTAAGCTCGCCGTTGGCAAGGGCTTGCTTAATGAAGCAGAGTACAAGACGTGCGTCAGTGTCGCCAAGCAGCTGCCGTATCTCCGTGTTGCCAAGGCCTTCTTCAAGGTCACTGGCGAGCGCGTCATCATCCCATCCTCGTTGGTCACCCTCGTCATCAAGGGCCGCTTCATCCCCCCTGGTACCGAAAAGGTTCCCGCTGTCAATGAGCAGGACCTCGAGGACGTGGACCCCGCCGAAGACGATCTCGATGCTCTTACAGGTCGCAAGAACAAGACCATCACGGGTGCTGACGGCAAACCAATGTCAGTCGAGGAGCAGAGCATTCTGCCCCCATTGGCGTTCGCTCCGCACTACGCCCGTGACCACACCCCGAAATGGTATGCCTTCCTGAGTGATTCGAAGCAGGGCAAGATGGCAGTTCCCCCCTTTGTCTTTGACCGCTTCGACTTGCCCATGTTCGACGAGCAGGGCAAGCCCACGTTCAACATGCAGACCCTCAAGGCGCAGTTCGCTGCGCCCCCGCAAGCCGGCCACTACACCTTTGTCATGCACGTCATCTGCGACTCGTACGTCGGCTTCGACACCAAGATGCAGGTTACCCTTGTGGTGGAAGAGGCTGCCAAGGCGGTCGAAATGGATGTTGCGGACGACATTTCCGAACCCGACGAAGGTAAGCGCTGCACAAGACCCCCTTTCCAGCTCAAAATTCATCTGCCAGTCCATTCAGACAAGTCAAGATTTAGAATGAATATCCCACTAATGAAAACGGAGTAGATTCCATTGCTGGGCAAATGCACGCCCTCAAGACGGGCCAAGCACCGCAGTCGAGACGCCGGCCATCAGATGACTCTGATGATGAGAGTGGCACGGATGAAGAAGAGGATGATACAAGTGATACAAACACGGACACTGAGGACGAGTCATAAGAGTTTGTTTGTGTTTGTTTCTTGTAACTTTTTCTTTTCCTGATGTCTGTCTTCTTTTTCTTTTTGGAAAGGAGAGGTTGTATGTACATTTGCTTTGCCCTTTCCTGTCGTTGAAGCTTTTGCCGTCTGGTATGTACACCCCGCAACGCGCAATGTGGCTGGGGTAGCGGGGTGAGGAAGCGGGAAAAGCAGAAGCAGAAGCGGGAGGGGAGGTTCAGATGGGGAAAAGGCGGAGGTGCCGTATGTAGCCGTAGCCTCGCGGGACACTGTTTATATCTTACTGAAAAAAAGATGAAAAATCGACGATGCCGGGGTTTTTGTTTAAGTTTGTGTATGTATGTGAAGGCAAGTCGACTTGCATGATGGAGCGAGCATGTCATGTTGTCTGGCGACGGGTGCAGTGGTTGAAGAGACCGGTTCGGAATGGGCCGTGACTCGTGAGGTAGGTGCTTCTAGATGTGTAAGTACATATGTATGTCTGGTGTCAGATATTGACTTATCAGTACTCACTATAACCTGTCATGCCTGTAATTTGGTGTGTGAAGTACCCCTCCCCAAGGATCCAAGTATCAACGCCGTATCATCGACCCGCGTGACGCGTCCCATTGGCGGAGTTGACTCCCCGTGAAACATATATACATGAGATCAGATCTCCAGGACTGGGAAAGTAAGTCCGACACATGAGGCAGAAAGTGAGAGAGTCACATAACGAACAGGTGATGGCCCCCGACGAAACGCAATTGCACTCATTATTAACGCACATGGATCACGTATCCATGGGAATAAAATCCGCCTTGGTAGTACATACAGCGATGGTGTATGTATACCAGATATTCATCAATCAAAGCGAGCCATCTGAACGCCCTTTTCTCCCAATCCATAACTCCACATCTCAACGTCCATGTCACAAGTCCAATTACATGTATATATTGCGGTAACGCATCCTTTACTCCGTATTCTCATCCCCGATCTGCCTCAGTCCTCCTCTTCCATATTAGTACGTCGAGGAATATATCACATCACATCTCGACACTATCTGGCATCAACACACTCTCACTCCACATATCTCCACCCCCTTCCCTTCAATCCGGGCCTCTCTCCCAAAATATACCCCCATCAAATCCTGCACAAAGCTCCCATCTGTGGCACTCCACACATCTAATCCCATTGTCTCAAGCCCACGACTATCCACCGTGATGGCCCTGTCCTCAAAACGATCTCCAGATCCATCCCTCAAAAGTGCTTCGTCTTCGTCTTCGCCTCCTGACTCGGCGTCATCTTCGTCACAGTACGACGAAGGGTAGGCTTCGTCTGCGCTGTCTACGAGGTCTAGAAGGACGGAGAGCATCTGGGTGGTGAGGCGGTGGAAGTAGCCTATGATGGCGAGCTCGGTGCGGGCTTCGGACGTGCCGCTGCTGGTGCTGCTCGCGCCTCCGTGGCGGGCTGCAAGAGATGAGAGCGATTCGGAGGCGATTTCACGGGATGATGAGCGGGGGAGGGATATGGGTGAATGTTGAGGTGAGGGGGCGAAGTCTGCGAGGAGGGCGGCGTCTTGGAAGGCTTCTTCTTGTTGCTCGGACCGGAGCTGCTCGCCGGCAGAGGCCCACCACATGTATCCATTGTAGGCGAGGGCTGTCCAGGTGATGGGCTCGACGAGCGCGTCCGTGGTCTCGTCTCGCTCGTCCTTGACAATGCAGTGGGAGCGGCTTGTAGAGGGGCGCACAGCAGATGGCTCAGAGCGCGGTGAGTCTGGCTCCGGGTCCGACGTGGATGTGGCGAGGCGCAGGAGACCAGTTCTCAGGGCATTGAAGCGCCGAAAGTCGCGTTGGGTGGCCTTGACGGGCGTTCCGCGGGGGTATTCGACTGTGGGCCAAGCTTTGTCCGGATGAGCGTCATGTAGGTGAGTCGGTGACGATGATGAGGAGGGGGAGGAGGAAGAGAAGGAGGGTGAGGCGTGAGTTGTATTATTTGGTGGCATGGTGATGAGCATGTCCCATAGAGTGTCTTTCATGGCGAGGATGCTGTCTGTGGTGCAGGCGATCCAGCCGGACCCGGCTTCGTCTTCAGGATCTGCTAGCCCGTCTTGTCGGCGCTTGTGGGCTTCCAAGTCGTCCATCAAAAATGGTATGTCGTGAACTCCAATGGTGAATAAGGGACGTAGGCGAGAGGTCGGTGAGGGGGCGGGCAGTCTGTCGGCAACAGACAAGGGTATATTGGAGAGAATCGATATGTCGTACACTAATGGACAATAAAATCATTAGACAGGAGCGGTATATTTGAGACTTGGTCCACAAACTTACCAAAGTCGCAGACCTCATGGACCGGCGCATGACAAGAAATCAAAATACGCTTGCGGAGCAATGCTGCTCTCTGGATAGGGAAGATGAGAGGTCCGAACTTGTCCAGCAGGTTCACCAAGCTCCACGCAGGATGATACGGGGAAAGCCTGTGCTCGTGTGGAATCAAAGCGATGCCGTCAGAGGCAGAGCGTCTCCTTCCATGCCTTGTTGGTTCCAGGGGAGGAGTGTCAGGGATATGAGCTGGGTTCTGCGTGCTCTCGTCCTCATCATGGCCGGCTTTGTTGGTGTCCCAATACTGCTCCAAGATATCGATTCGATTGCGATCTTTTGCTAGCTGACTGTCATTCCACACGGCTCGAGCTTGTAAGTACGTGACGGCTGTATGGGTATACTGTGTGTTTCGGCATGTGCTCGGGTACGTGTTGAGAGAAAGTCGACTTACGCTGCCAATTCTTTCAGCTTTTCGGCATGCCTCCAGGCCCTCCCTAGTCGCCCATAGCTTAAAGGCACAAGAACACCCACAGCAATCATGCGCGCATGCCTAGCCTCCTCCTCTTGGCACGGCTCATTGACAAAGGCACTGAGGCCAGCATGGGCGCCGTCGACAAAGTAGATCAGATCGTCGCGCACGGTGTGCAGGCCCGAAGGAAGCGATTTGTATTCGACGCGACCGTCGAGTTCGACATTGGGTACAGCTCGCCTCCATGTGATGGTGTACCCGGCCTTGACATCGAAGTCGATGAGGAAGAGGGCGGCTATGGGAGGCGGCTCGACGTTGTAATTAGGAGGCAGGGACAGCGAGAGGGAGGAGTGGCGCTTGGCTGTGGATTGGTTTCTGCGCAAGGAAGCCATTGGTGATGGTATGAGTCTGTCCTAGCAACGGCGGCAAGCAGGTTTTACGAAGAAGGGGTCATGATCTATTTGGCGACGAGGCAAATGAACACCTTCAGTTAAAGCCGTGGAGATGGCTGCAGTTGGTAGCCGGCAGCCGACACTCCCGTTGGGGAGAGAAAGAGAGCCAATCTGGAAGCAATGGATTAAGCAGGCAGATTGCGCGCGCGGGATAATGGGCCGAGTGACGCAAGTGACGCAAGTTGCCAGACGCAGAACTGTAGATGTGGTGATGTTATCATGTGCCGATCCCGATGCAAGGCATGGAGATGATGGGCCGTGCGCATGCGGTTGAGGCGGGGGATGATGCAGCCCAGAGCAGGGGCAGTCTCAGCGGGTTCACGTTGTCGTCTCAGGCAGCAGTTTAGGCAATAGGCCCACTGTGGCCCCAAACCCCGAGCCCCATCATCCCAACCCCCTACCGTATTCCCTACCGTATAGGTACCTGGGTACTAGCGGCCCCCCAATGAAACCCTTTCTCTTCTAGGTACCCGACTACATATGTAGGTATATGTACTTCACGACAACCATCCAACTTCCACGCTCCTCCTAGGTAATCCTCGGCCCTCGAGAATGCATCGTCTGCAGCAATAAATGATCTTCAGCGGCCGTCTTTTTCCTCTTCTCCCTTGTTTGCGTGTACCTGCTTTTCTAGATTTTCTCTTTGGCACGTGCCTCGACCGCCGACCACTCGCCCGCTCGACGCCAGAGGATTTTTCAGCATCCTCCTGAACGCCACTTTCCGGCGTCCTCTTTCTTTCTCGCGTTTAACTTGATTTTCCCACGAACTCGGATCCAACGTTCTAACGACATTACGCGACAAGGGAAAAGCGCCAAGGCTGAGGAGAAAGAAGTCCGGCTCTACTACGACCACCGAGACGCATATATACCACCACCCCCGCCGGGTTCCTCAACATGTCCGTGGTAGACTTTGCCCTCAAAGTCCTTCTGGGCTACGTCGCTATCACCGTCTTCTTCTACATGGTGTCCTTCGTCGCCCCCAAGGCCAGCTTCATTGCCCGCGCCCTGGCCTCATATGTGTCGCTGCTCGTGTGTGCCATCTTTGGTGTCGTCGCCTCCGTGCTCTTCACCCTCATTGGCAAGCAGGGCATTTCGCAATGGGTCACCGCTCGCGCGTTTCACTACGCCATGGCTCTGACGACGGGCATTGTCTTCGAGATTGACGACCCTGGCAATGTCCTCGGCACCGTTCGGCCGGCCGTCTTCATTGGCAATCACCAGACGGAGCTGGACGTCCTCATGCTCGGCGCCCTGTTCCCCAAGTGGTGCAGCGTCACTGCCAAATCGGACCTCAAGAAGATTCCCTTCCTGGGATGGTTTATGCGCCTGAGCGGTTCCATCTTTATCGATCGCAAGAACTCCAAGGATGCGCGGGACGCCATGGCTGGAGCCGCCAGGGAGATTCAGATGAAGCGCCAGAGCGTCTACATGTTCCCGGAAGGAACCCGCAGCTACGCCAAGGACCCTGTCTTGCTGCCTTTCAAGAAGGGCGCGTTCCATCTTGCCGTTCAGGCTGGCGTGCCAATTGTGCCTTGCGTCGTCGCCAATTACAGCCACATTCTTCATCTCAAGACCATGGTGTTTCGCTCTGGTCGAATCCCCGTGAAAGGTAAAACACTCCTCCATCTTCATTGCCACACCGACCTCTTGGCCGCTATCGCTAACCGAACGTCTTTTGCCTCTTCTCTAGTCTTGGAACCCATTCCCACGAAGGGCCTCACGGCCGCCGACGTCGACGAACTCACACGCACTACGCGCGACCTCATGCTGAGAGAACTTCTGGCCCTGACATCCAAGGCCCACGGCCGCCCTATGCCCGTTCCCGCCGCGTCTTCAAATAACCACTACGCCGCTGCGAGCTCCTCAGTCGACGTCACACCTAAATAAAATAAAATCCATCGGCCACACCCTCGGCCCCTGACCTGAATCAAGCTCTTGAAAACAAGCCCAAAATATAAACAACGATCGACCGCCCCCCATGCATAGCCCAGCAAGCAAGCAAGCAGACGAATACGAAAACAAACCCTTCTGACCCCATCAAACATGTACGAGTGAACACGCCCTTGGTTGTTGTGTGTACCTGTCCCTAGATGCCAGAAGAGCCACTCCATAGACGAAGATGCGAACAGAAATTTCACACTCGGGAATGATCACGGCAGAAGTGCCACAGACACCAGAAGAAGAGAAGGCAGGCGCAAACATGAAACACATGAACCGGCGCAAGGTATCATTTTATCGCTCGTACGGCCCTGTGCGAAAACACACGCAGCATGCATTTTTTTGGTTTTTTTGAATTAGATACCCCCTCTATAGAAAGAAGTAAAACCCAAAGGTCCAATTTCGAAGCAAATGCGACTTTTGAACTAATGAGTCTCTCTGGCCCTTTTGTAAATACATATGTGTGCATGTGGTTTTTTCTTGGTATGAAGACCATTAATTGCAGAGCAAAAACGTACATTCAATACGCGTAGCTATCATATGAAATATTCCCCTCTATACATGCCTTGTACAAAACTCCAGAAAAAAGAAAAAAGAAGAAAAAAAAAAAGAAAAAAAAGAGACACCCATGCTTTTGCAACAATGAAGTAACAGCCCCCTCATCAGAAAAAAAAGTGAGCCCGACCGGAAGATGGACCTAAAAAAGCAGCACAAGTTGCCTCCCCCCCATCAAGCACATGATATATACAAGGCGCAGCTTTCCTCTCCAACACCAAACGTCAACACCAACATCAGCACGAAGCACCTCAACCTCCTTCATCCACAGCCACCATCATTTCCCTCTCCTCTCCAACTCACTCAGCCAACGCCTGCAACGCCTGCGTCAGCGTCACCACGCGCAAGCTCCTCCCCCTCCTAAGCCCAGACCCAGACCCCGCAGGATTCGTCACGGTAGGACTCTTCCCATCATCCCACTTGCGAAACACGCGCTTCAAGTCCCGCGGGATTCCCTCCAACACGACCGTCGAGATGGGCACAAAGGGCCGGTCTTCCATGCCGGAGGCGAGAATGGCGTATTCTTGCGCAAAGTCGAGGGCGTTGCGGAAAGAGGCGTATTGGGAGTTTGCGCGGGATCCGACGATGATGTAGATTTCGAAGAAGGCGTCTAGGATGTATATGCTTGCGGAGGAGAGGTCTGCTTGGTTAAAGGGGCTGATTTCGAAGATCTGTTGCAAGAGTGTTAGGACTGTCGATTTGGGGCACCCTTTGGCCTTTCATGACATAGGGACAGAAAAGAGAGAGAGAAGGGGGGGGGGGGGGGGGGGGGATGAAAGGGGAAATGCTTGATGAGACATACCTGCTGGCGCGACTCTGCATCTGAGCAGAAAAGTCGACTGCAGTATTTATCGTAGCTTGGCTTGAGACGCCAATGATCAGCAGAATGAGGCCTCGAAGCCTTGTCATCAAAGAGTTGCCAAAACGAGGCCGGCTCGCTGCCGTCCTCACATTCAATCAACTCCCCCGTCAGGGTGAGATCCATGCCGACGAGCCTTGCACAGCTAACCTCGGTCACATCACTGCCCTTGCCCTTCCACAGGTAACAGTTCCCACCCTTACTCAGGAGATATGTGAATCCGGTGCACAAGTTCGCCGGACTGTAGTCCACTTCGTCAAACGCGACTTGTCCCAGGTACCGTCTGCCACAGAGCATGTTGGGCGCAAGCGAGTCATACTTGTTACTGGACCCCTTCCTCACCATGATGACCCCGCCGAGCGCTTGCACAAACTCGGCCGATTCCTTGCCCTGCCGGAGTTTGACAAGTTTGCCCCCCAATGAGCGAGCCTCACGTTGCACAAAGAGTTGCGCGTCTTCAGCTGATGACTCTGGTACCTCATCGCCTACCCAAAAGTAGACCTCAAACACCTTCTTGCCGGATCGGTTGGCAAAGTTGTGCGCGCAAACATACATTTCCTCGTCGAATAGAACGCGCTCATGCTGCGGCGCGACAGGCAGCTTCTTTCCGTCGCTGAGAATCTGGAACATTTGAAGGCCGAGACTTGTAATCTGATCACTGCAAGTCTGTGGCCGATCCATCAGAATCTGTGCCGGGTCAAACTTCATCGCTTGTCTCGCTTGCGGGGGTCCAAAGATGTCCGACAAAACGGCCGAGACCTCGTTCGCTTGTTTGGTGGGCGAGCGTACTGGTGAGGCCATGGCAAGCGGTGATTTCATACCCTCCATGGATAAGCCAGACATAGGCCTACTTCGCCTGTTGAGAGCACGAGGGGTCGTAGGCTCGTCAAATGATGGCTTCACTGTAGGCGACGATCGACCGCCAAATCGAGGGGACGCAGCCCTCATGGATGGAAGCGAATCTCGGTCACTCTTCGTTGGCGACGATGGTTCTGTAACCTTGGTTGGTGATCTCGGCCGTGTTGGCTGCGGCTCCTGGTCTACGTTGTACGCAGGTGCTCCGTCGAAAAATCGAGACATTCGCTTGACATCCAGCTTCTTCGGCGACGGCGATGGAGGGCCATCACTTTCGAGCTGTCGATCAGTCTTTGTAGGAGAGGTCGGCGTCGAAGCCCTCGGCCCCGCAGCCTGAGACCGTTCCCAGGACGTTGGACGGGCTTGTGTTGCAGGCTCAGAGGACAATGTAAGCCCAGCAGGTTTAGTCCTTGGGCTTGAAGATGCGTTGCTTCGTGTAGATGCCTCGGAAGCAACCTGGTCCTGGATGGATGGACTAGCTGGCGTTTCTTTCTGCAACGGAGGCATTGTAACCGCATCAGTCATCTCAGCCTGTGGCCGATCAGCAGACTCTTCAGACTCAGGACCCACCGTCGGCGGTGCGATCTCTGAATCTATCATCGAGTCTGACGTGTTTGCGACATGTCTAGTAGGAACAGGAGATGCCGTTGCTGTTGAGGTCGTGGGAGCTTTCCTTCTTGGACCACGAGCTCGGTTCTTGGTCATATGTGTTAGTTGAGGGCCAGAGACTGGCGACTCGGTCGATACGACAGCTCCCGACGGGGCACTTCCTCCAGAATTATCAGCTCCTCGCCCGCCGATGGGCGACTTGCTGGGCGGTCCCTTTGCCAATAATCCGGCCAGCGCTGGATTGAATCGGTCGGCCAATTTACCACTTACAGCTCCCACTCGACCTTGCGTCGGGAGCTTGGATGGCGCGCTGGTTTCCTTTTGCAAGTTTGACGGCGCTCCGTTTTCAGCATCTTTGGCTTCTGCCGCCTGAGATCCAGTTGAGATGGGGCTGGAATTTTCTGTGTTTGAACTCTTGCCATGAGGAAGAGGTTGTGTCGAGACGGAAGGTTTTGGTGAGGAAGCTGACGTGCTGAGTACACTTTTAAGCTCTGGGGTTGACTTCGGCAGATCGACCTTCTTCAAAGGCGCCGCAGTAGTTGGACTTTCCGGTAACGTGGGGGCGACTGATTTACTGACCAGAGTCGCTCTTCTTGCTATACCTTCGGGGACTGCTTTTTCCGATGTATCGCTCGAAGGCTTTGTCACCCCTCGGCCTTCTGCTTGAGCAGCCTTGAAGTCTGCCTTCTTTTTCAAGATAGCGTCTCTAAAGTCGTCTCTTTTCTCACTCTTCTTTGGGCCATCTGTGTTGTGTAAACCAGCTTTGCCGCGGAGGATGTTGTCCTTTAATTCATCTGGTGCAACAAAATTCTGCGTCTTCGTCCTCCGCAGATTACCAAAAACATTCTTGAATTCCGGTTCATCAGACTTTGGAGCCTCCCTTTCGGCAGTGCGTTGCCTCAGATGTGATCTAAAGTCCTTAGTGGCCGGGTTTTGTGTTTTGGGGTTGACTGGAGGGGGACTCATGGCGGGCGTTCGCTTGGCTGTTTCTGCTGTTTCTGCGGCTGTCGATTGCTCAACAGGAGTTTGTGCTTGGTCCGGAAGTATGTCAGAATCAGTGTGTTGGGAAGGTTCAGGGTCCGATTCCTTCCGCGAAATGCTGGGTTTTGAACCATGGCCATATGCGGGTCGATTCGCATTCGGAGGCGGTGAGTAAATGCCGCCGAGGCCAGTCGGGTTGGACTTGGCCACATTGCCCAGGGCCGACTGTCGCAAAAGCCCTCCAATACTAACTTGATGCTTGTGTGAATAAGATGTCGGACGGTTAGACTCCATAGCAGCCTTCTCTCTCCATGTGGGTTGTGTCGGTGATGTGACCGGCTTGGGGGACTCGGGCCTATTTAATGCACTTTCTAGCCAACTCGACTTGGTCGGACTCCAGCGTCGAGGATCCGTAGGTTTGAATGGGCTCATCGGGGTGCTAGGGACCTCTTCATCTTGCTCATTGTCTCGGTCGATATTACCCGCGGTGTTTTTGCTTGAAATTTTTAGCTCAGCCGGTTTGTCGCTATGGCGCGACGTAGGTCTGCTTGACGTGGGAGTCGTCGAGCTGCCTCGGCCCGTATTTAGTTGTCGAGCGCCCACTGGTATGGATGATCTCTCATGAGTTCCCCTCGCTGCAGCGACAGAATCAGCTCGCGTCAGACCGGGAGGGCTAGTAACACTCCATCGCTTGACACTATCACTGCGCTTCATCATTGCGCTCTGGACAAACCCGCCCAGTCCTTTTGTAGGCGAAGGTGACCGTGCGGGTGATGACCTGCCAGATATAGTCAGAATATCTTGAGCTCGATGTGTGTCCTCAGATGAGCCATCAACAGGTACTGGCTTGAATGTGACGGGAGAGGCAAGCTTCGAGTGATGCGACTCTTTCGCATCATGCTTTATCTGAGATTCCTTATTCGCATCCGCAGCTGGCATGTCTGGCAACTCGTCGCTGACGGATGGCGTATCTGGTCTGTTCCCATCCTCCCCCTTCGTGCGCCTGGAAGCGGCTGACTCCTGCCCCAGTTCCGGCGTTTGTCGAAACTTAGACAAGTCTTTGGAATCCAGAGCTCCGGTGATCTGGTCCTTGGAAAATCCTTCCTCCTTGGCCGATGCTGGACGCTGCAATTCTGTGAGAGATCTCTGGGTCGCATTTTGGGCCGCGACCATGCTCAGCGGCCGGGCACCGCCTCGGGAAGCGGGCCGTCTCTGCCACGAAAGCGTAGATGTACGGGCTAGAGGCGTCGGGGTTGCAGCATGTATATCGTCTGTTTCGGCAGAGGCTTGTTTCTCTCGAACGGGCAGGTTATGTGATGACATCGGCTCGTCAAGGTCGGCAGGCGGAGCGTCAGACAGCTCGCGATCTTTCCTGCTTGGGGAACCCAATCGGACAGCATCGACGGCGTGTAAACTCTGACGATTCGATCGCGGTGACGGCGTGTTCACGGGTGACGATTTCTGTGGAGAAATTGACCTGGCGCGCTCTAAAGATTGAAGACGAGGCGTTAGCTTCATACAAGGTATCAAAGTTGACGATGTCGCGTGCCAAATTTGGCCAGTGACATAGCAGGAACTATATCCGCTCCTTGGACGGCTTGCGACGATAGTAGCCTATCCATCACGGACGAAAAATGATATACACTTTTCTCGCAGGCCAGTGCCTCTCCAGATACCCCATGTCAAGGAGCATGGCGACGGGTTTGGGCAACTGACCTTCTCTTCGAGCTTGGCGCTCTCGTTTGGCCGCGAGGAACTCCTCTCTCTCGCGAGCGCGAGCTGCATCATCTTCAATCTGCTGGCCGCGCAGACGTTCGACCTGCTCGAGAAATTGGGAGACCTCGTCGGACATAACTCGTCTTTGTAGTTTCGTGGCTACGCAACAAATTGGGGTAGTTCGTACAATAGGACAAGGATCAACTGTTCATAGTATAAACACGCGAGCCAAGTGTGTAACAACAAGGTGAAGTGAGGGCGCGTAGTGAGCACTGAGTCAGAACGTTATCGTGGGCAAAGTCGCGCCAAGCTGTGCCGCCTTCAATGCTCGAGTACGAAGCAGACGGACTTCTGGAGGTGGGGAGAATGTCCGATGTTTACATTTCGGGCAGCCTTATTAGTTGGGAGGAGGGGAGGAGGGGGAACAATGCCAAATAAGCGCGGTATCCACAGATGACGAATGGCACAGGTGAATTCAACGGTTTTCGAAGAAAATTAAAAACGCGAAAACCAGGCAGCAAATGCAGTCACAGACTCACAAGTTCACAACTTACTAGGGTCCACAGCGAGCCACTTGCATCAATTGAAAATGAGGTTTGATCAACTCTTGATTGAGAACCTGATTTGCATGGAAGCCTTACAACGGCAAAGCAGAAAGGTAAACAATCATTGCGCAGGGCTCGAGGCAATACCGACGCGCGACGCGCCACGCCGACTGGGAGGATATCTACAGCGGCGCAGTCGCGTAACTTGTCAAGGCAATGGCCAATATGTAGTCAGCTAAATTCACTTCTTCCATAGCCCGAATTCGGTAGTATGTTGTTTTTGACTGGCCTGGAAGTGCTTGTTGCTACGGATTCATACTAGGCAGCCAAACGAAAACGATTTCGAAGGCTACGGAGTACATCCACTTCATTTAGGATTTAGCCGCCATGCGTTTCTGCCCAAGAATTTCACCGCCATCGTTCCATGCCATTGGGTTTTCATGGCTGTCCAAGCTCTCGCAGCCTGTCGCAGGTGGTCTCCGAGCAACTCAAATCAATCTCTGGCTTCTCAGCGCCTGCTCGGCCCCCTGCCCAGACAGCCCAACGGGCGACCAACGATTTCGTCATGGACGATGCTTTGGCGCAAAATGTGCGAACTTGATGACGACTGATCACTCATCATCCCTTCGCTATACGCAGTGAAGTCATATTATGTTGATCTGGTGTTAGTTGGGTCTGTGGCCGTCCGCCTGCTGCGTCACGGCCGAGACTTACGTTTTATATGGTTCGTTGATCATTAGATGTGCCAAGTTCAGCACGGATTGTGTCAATGGGGCGGCTCGCGAACCAACCCTCTTGTACCGACATCTTCCCGCGGTGGAAGTTGATCTGGCCATCGACCGCCAAATACCAACGCTGGTGGCGCGCTTATACTGGGT
Organism: Claviceps aff. humidiphila group G2b; assembly: GCA_018360325.1. Classification (NCBI taxonomy): domain Eukaryota; kingdom Fungi; phylum Ascomycota; class Sordariomycetes; order Hypocreales; family Clavicipitaceae; genus Claviceps; species Claviceps aff. humidiphila group G2b. The sequence continues at coordinate 100,157 of SRQG01000015.1, forward strand.
TCAATAGAGAAATAGCCTCTTTTTCGCATCTGCCACAACCCAAGAGAGGCCCTCTTGTAAATTCTTTCCAGTCATAGCACTGCATCGTAGAATATGCCATTGATGAGAACGAATTTCATCCAATTTCAATGCCTGGTGATTCAAGTATCAGCACGATGATTTCTGCAGGCAACAGGAACGCCCACAGCTGGCCAGGTCCTTACCGTTCGAATATCATGCTCATCCATGCATCCTTCGACATCAGTTTTATTCGAGAAGATGAGCAAGCTTGCTCCAGACAAGCGCTACGGAATGGTCAATATCGTGTTTTGCACACAGTTTCAGAGGCCGAACCTCTCGACTATTGCATCACAACATACCTCTTCCAGAAGTAGTCCGTGCAGTTCCTCTTTGCAGTCTTGGATGCGGAGACGATCGGTAGCATCGACCACCCAGATCAAGGCGTCCGTCTTCTCGAAGTAATTACGCCAATATGATCGCAGCGTCTTTTGGCCGCCCACGTCCCCTATCCTTGTCAGTAATGGCTTGTCTCTCTATCCTTTCCATTGATGAAGCGTGTAGCTAACAGATATTCAACTTGTATCTAAAGTGATAAGGTAAGCAGAGGCATATGAACGAAATGAATGTTTGGACGTACCCATCGTAGTCGATGGTCTTAATGATGAAACCGAGTGTCGGGCTAACTGTGTGGACATCTTCGCCCATGATTTTCTTGACAATAGTGGTTTTGCCCGCATTATCAAGACCCCTTGGCACCTTATTAGTTATGACGGCCTATTTGCTCTTTTAGAGTAGGGGCACACGGTGCTGTGCATAGGGGCCAACACACAGCATCAGGATTCTCATCTCCTTGTCCTTGAGACGAGCTTTCCGCAAAATGGACAACATGGCGATTGTTGTGCAGCTGTGATCCACAATTCTATCGGCGTGGCTTCGTGAAGGAACAACTCCAAGTTTGTGTCAGGTAGTCATGCACTGGTAGTGCGTGCGCCGTGACAAAAGGGTGCCGTTCGTTGTCGGCAACATTTTCCCACACGTGATACGCTTGGCTCACGACTCACGAGTCACGAGTGACTACAATGCACACACCCCATAACGAAGCAACCCATTTCTTCATTTTTTGCACTCAAGTAACTCGCGACAATGCACACAAACATATAGCTAGTGATATTCAATTTTTCGTCGAGGACTATCATAAACAAACTTCAGCGATCTCTACTCAAGATAGTGGCGAGCTGAGGCTGCGTCAACACATCTTTCTCCAGCACGGCAAGTCACCTCCCAGGCTCGATCGCGTCATATGGAGCGGAGCTATTACGCTGTGCAGGAATCAGGTATCCGTCAATCTCCCAGATTTTGCTGCTTCTATTGAGAACGAAGTCTTTTTCCTTCAATTTTCAATGCGTGTCATTTTCGCAAAATATACTCGTAGATCGTTCATCATTTGTCCCAAACGCATAATCGCTGACCTGCAAAGTATGCATCAACGCGTCGGTTCATCCCGTCTTGATCCAATCAGCAACGAATACTCTTCGTCTTTTTTGCAAGCATGCTTTTCGGATTTCGTTCCATCTTCAATCTTCACTCAACTTCAGATACCATTGAGCCATCCGCGCCTTCACATCGATGGCGTACCTGTCGCATTATACTGATCGCCGAACGCTGATCTTTGAGCCCGGCGTGATTGCACGGGCCCAAGTCACCAGATCTCGCCAATGCATGTTTCGTTGACCATCCTCAGTGGTGACTACATCTTTGAGGCGTCCAACTTCTTCAAAGCCAAATTTCTTCAAGAAATGGGTTCTACCAGGGGTATCATCTCCGTCGTTGGCTTCAGTAAGCTCGACATGGAGACGCGTATACTGTCGAGTCCCATTGAGTTCCATCTCATCACAGTTCCACTCGTAGTCGACGACGCTGTTGTAAAGGGGCATGATAGTTGTCATGATGCGGTCTAGCAGAGCCGAGCCATACAACATGTGCCGGTGATCCGGATGTACCATCAAGGTGAGACGTCCGGAAAAACAAGCCTCTGGGCGAACGCGATCGCTCAGGCCAGGCTGAGAACCAGTGACGAAGGCAAAGCCGACCACACCGAGGCAGGGTCTTGGATGCTCTGCCACAAACCGGGCGAACTCTTCATAAACAATTTCGGAATGATTTGGCCACTTTGACCGGTCCAATAAGTCTTCCTCCGCTGGCTCAACAACGATGAACGGCCTCTTTTCAGCCCGACATGCTTCCCAGATACGAGCAATGTCCTCTGATCGCATAGCAAAGCTCTCGTCCTCCTGCGGTCTCATTGCGCAGTCGTTAGCCTCACCGGACGCCTTATTTGCGTTGACAACTTCCGCAACAATGGCAAAGTCCATTTGAGTCGCTGGGCGCACAGTGCAGTCAGCTCTGGCCAAGGCTTGATCGGACTTGCTCATCGAACGGAGATAACCAGTCCCATGATCGATAGCCATCTGAATACTGTTGACCATATTCTCGCGACTTCTTCGCTCTTTCATGATGTATAGTTCTGACGTCATATTCATCTGTCGCCATAAAATGTCTTGATGGCCCTCACAGGGTCCCACCGTTACACATCGGAGAGTTTCAGGCTGACAGGCCGGTGTAAGAAAATGGCCTGTGTCAGGATTTATATCACAGCGACTGTTGGCAGCATTGCTGATTTCGTCGCTAGAAACCAACAAGGACGGTGAGGTCATATATTTGGCAAACCATGACTTCACAGGGTCATCATGGGGGACCTTTGCAACTCTCTGCCAATTCTCGCATGCTGCCTCATCACTTACGCAATTTGAGATACCAGCAACACTTCTGTCGGAAAAATTGGGAAAGGCCATGGAACTTCCATTGCCACAATGTGATGAGCAATCACCGCCACAGTCTTTATCTCCCAGGCAGGCCCTTGTTTCTCTGCCGACGGGATTAAGCGCTGCTGCACCAATATGCTTTGCTTGCTCTGATGGTCTCGGCGATGAGCCTTTGACTGCGGAGAGTGTAATAGATACGCTGTTAGGGCTATATTTGGAAATGTCCACAGTGGCTGACAGTTGGGAAGTTTGCGAAGAGGCCGTTGAAGCTGGCTCGATGCACACTTTCTCTGACGCCGGAGGGCGTTCGGTAGGTTCAGTTTCTGGTCCTCCATGGAGCTCTGGAAGGCAGGTCTTCCCGTTATCCGCTTTCCCAGCTTCTTCTGTTAGGCTGGCGGGTCTACCTGCATTGGTGACTTCCTGTTCGAGCGATTCAGAGCTAACTTTTTCTGGATCAAAATCCGCAGCTGTTGGCTTGGGATGCAGACTTTCAAGAGACGTGGTGGTCTCCGGAGCATGAGACACATGTTGAATCCATGACTTCATTTCTTTGCAGACCTTGGAGAACTTCTCCTGGTTTCGAACTGGTAGTCTTTTTGCTGTAGGCGAAGCCATTCTCTCAACGCATGCAGGAGTGCCTATAATAGAGACAGGCAAATTAATGACCGCGTTTGAATCTGGAAGTGTACTTGACTTACGTGATCAGATGTAGATCTCTCGACTTCGCGCAGTGTGGATTCTGTCCTAAACGGAAACTGCAGACTCGATGAGCTGCAAAGCGATAGAGGCAAAAGAATGAGGGGACATGGAAAGGCCGAGCATCTGTTTTTCTGTGCAAAACGCGTTGATTATAATGCTGGGCGACAGCGGGGATGACTGTTGCGTGACTTTCATACACCTGTTCTCAGCTGGCAAAAGCTGTACGTGGTAAGCATCTGTCTGTCACCTGTCTGCATGACGACTACCTATGTATGCTGTCTCATTCATGTTGAGACGGAAAACGAATCTCCAGCCAATTGAATTTTTCTGATGATTCTAGATGGTTTGTCATTTGCCTGAATATCACAAGGCACTGATGGAATTCCCATCATCATCAAAATCGTGGAGTATTCGCACAGCTTCCACCACAATGAACTGTCCGAGGACCTTCTGGGACAACACGAATGAAGGATACCAGGTCGAGTAGATAATCTCATGTCGTTCTGGCTCTAGATAGACACATCGATAGTGACGTGCCAGGGTAACTTTTCCATTTCTAGTTGCCGCAAAGGCCTCCGGTTCCATCCACATCACGCGCTTTGAGTTTTTCAGCGCCGCATCAGCTCAAACGTGTACATTCATATAGATCATTATCGTTGCAAACTCACATCGGCCGCGTGGCCTAATGGCTAAGGCGCTAGATTTCGGTTCCCCATCAATCGAGCTCTCTAGAGATTCCAGGTTCGACTCCTGGCGCGGTCGTGTGCAACAATATAACGCTGAGGAACAAATACTTTTTTCTCCGATAGCTGGCTGAGCTTTCACTCACCCCCAACCCCTTTTTTTTGGCCCATCACAGGTAGGTACTGCAAGCATAGAGCATATGTACCTGGGTAGAGGTCCTATCGTGTTTCCTCTCTGCCGTACGTTTCATGCAAATGTCACCAATTCGCTTCCGAGTGCAGGCGCTAGCTACTTCTTTTGAAGCTCGGTCCGATGATGGACGTGAAGCAATGGCTTTAAGAACGGCACATACAATCTTTGTCGATGCTGTTTCGCTTCCACTGTCATTTGCCTTCCCATCGCCGGATGCGAGTGTTTGCCAAAGCATCGCTTATACTTTTCAAACCGCGTTTCACTAGCTTGAGCGATATGGGATCTCGGGTCATACTTCTTTGTACGTCATCTTGCGACACATTCTCTAGATCATTCTTATTGTCTCGGCAACCGAAAGCGCACGAAGCCGACTACCAGTTGGGGTCTTGCCGGGCGAGGAAAATACACAGCAAGACATGACATGAAGTCGTTACATCGATGTACCCTGATGCAGGTTCGAGTACAGGATCTTGTACAACAAGTTGTCTTGCTGCAGGTCCCAACCGAGATCTCGATCAATCATGAACCATTCTTGCTGGCCGTCATCCTCGTAGAACGTTCTTCCGTGTAATACTGTTCCAAGAGTATGAAAACCATCTCGGACATGTTCTTTAGACGATGTACAAACGAACTAGTGGCATCATCTGGCGGTCACACTTCGGCTGCAGGTCCTCGCTGCGTGACCTTGCCTTGGCCATGAAAATGGGGATGTACATGGCGCAGACAGTTTGAGGTTAAAAGGGAGGCAATACCTCCACGATTTTGTAGCTGAATTTGTCCATCTTAAAGCAAAGATCTCACAGGTCTCATAGGAAGAAGAAGTTGATCATTTCGAATCTCCCTGACTGACATCATGAATGGAATATCGCTGTTTCGTCTCAACATTCTTGTTGCCCTCACGCTTCATGGCGTCATGGCTCAGGGCTCTCAGCCCAGATCCTTGCTGTACCGACGAAACACCACTCTTGTCCTGGGGAAGATATGCAAGTCAATGCGACGTGATTGTGATCTCGACGACTTACCCTCAGATATCGAGGTATGAAGACCAAGAGAACATTTGCAAAAGCCCGCTTCAACTGACATGCATTCTCGCCAGAAACTATGCTCACAGCGTTGCGAAACGGGTATTGATGACCCAGACTTGAGAGTTGACTTGTGTGACGGCTTCAAAAAGGTACTATCCAACCCTTCAGCATTAAATGATGATTTTTCATGAGCCTTCAGTTTCTCAGTCTAACTCGACGCAGTACATTGATGGCCTTGGCGAATGTGCCAACAGCCCCCAGATCGTGGTGGAGATGCAGTGCAAAGAAAAGTGCGGCGAGTGCATCCGCGACGAGGACTGCGGCAAAGACCAGATTTGCGAGAATAAAAAATGCAAGGCGGTCATCAGCTGTCAAAACAATCGAGAGTGCAACGGTCAAATCTGCAAGAATACCAGATGTGAAGCCTGCACCGCCAACGCAGACTGTGAGGATGCCAATCTCGAATGTGTCAAGGGATTGTGCGTCCCGACGATAAACCCTCCTCCAGAATGCACCAAGAACTCGGATTGCAAAGCGACGCAGATCTGCAAGAACCAGAAATGCAGCCCTTGCTCGATCGACTCTGACTGCGGCCCCGACCAGTTGTGCGGAGATGGTCAATGCAAGCCGAAACCGCCGACTTGCGGACAGCCTGGCTTTGAATGGGCACAATGGCGAGGACCGCGAACTTGGAGAACTGTCAAGTCACCACCGTTTGCAGAATATGACCCTACGTCCTTCGCGAGCCAGAAACCAGAGCACGACGGCCGAACCAACAGCTTGCTTATCAACGATCGTAGAAACCTCTACGGTCAGGCCCTTAGCACAAATCAGGCCGCTGTCATTCACCAAGGCTTTCTCTTGGCACCTGAAACGGGCAACTACACCTTTACGTTCGGACAGGCCGATGATATCGCTCTCGTCTGGTTAGGCCAAAACGCCTTCAGCGGCTGGACTCGAGCCAACGCCGATATCGAGCGGACTTATATCCCTCCTCCTGGCGATGAAACTCAGACAGTAAGGCTTCTGGAGAAGGGGACCTACTATCCCGTGCGAATCGCCTGGGGAGACAAGGGAGGCAACGTTGCCATGTCTGTCAAGATAACTGCTCCAAATGGTACGGAGTTGACGGGCCAGGATGGTGGCTATTTCAGAACCGAAGCTTGCGACGGTTCCTACGGCAAATTCCCAGCCTACGGGCCGGCTTGAAGTGGTGATGCAATTGGCGGAGAGCAAAGGATTCCTTGATCCTGTCTGCCAAGTGATTCGTACTTGAAGCGCGGCTCCGAAATCGAGTGTAGGGCTCTCCTATGTGTTTCTAGTTTTTGTCCTTATTCAATCGTCGTGTACTAGTACTTTTAAGAGTAGAGGAACGCAAGCAACTTAATAAACGCCAATTTTGCTCAGTTGTTGCCGATCTGCGCCTGCGTTGAGTGATGAGGGAAGATCCGGGTTTCCGACATGAATGTCCCACAGTATGAAACGGTGACGGAGACGCTCCACTCCATTGTTGGGACTCTGGGAGTCGGGGACGCTAATCGTGCGCAACTTTTGGACAACATGTGGAACCTCCTCAGATTTAGTCCCCCATCTTCATCTCCTATCCTCATTCGAATTTCTTTCAAAGCTATACATACTTGCCGCTGCCCGACGTTACCTACCTCGATTATATCTTACAATTTAGTCAAACCGTTAAAACCTTCTCAACATCTTCAAAATGGCACGCAAGTTCTTTGTTGGCGGCAACTTCAAGATGTGAGTCATGTCGCGAGGTGCTGCCCCTCCATGCCCCGCGCGAGGTGCACATCCCGAGACGAGCAGCCAGAACAGCGCAGCTCGATATGACATCCAAGACGTTGACATGAAACTACGATTTGAGAGCAAAGAAACAGTAGTTAACGAAGTTTTCCAGGAACGGGACTGTCTCGTCCATCAAGGAAATTGTCAAGAACCTGAACAATGCTGTCCTTGACGCCGAAGTCGGTTCGTAGCATCCTTGCGTCAACGTCCCATCCGGCCAAGTGACAATACATTGGCAAAAGGCTACGTCTAACTGATTGATTACAGAGGTTGTCGTCTCTCCTCCCGCGCTCTACCTTCAGCTCGTCCGTGACAGCCTCCGCTCCAGCATCGACGTTGCTGCCCAGAACGTCTACGACAAGCCGAACGGTGCCTTCACCGGTGAAATCTCTGTCTCCCAGCTCAAGGACAGCAACATCAACTGGGCCATCCTAGGCCACTCTGAGCGTCGTACCATCCTCAAGGAGTCCGACGAGGTTGTCGCATCCAAGACCAAGTATGCCACCGAGAACGGCGTTAGTGTCATTTGGTGCTGCGGAGAGAGCCTCGAGGAGCGTGAGGCTGGCAAGACTGTCGATGTTGTGACCAAGCAGCTCGAGGCTCTGAAGGCTCAGATCAACGACTGGTCCAAGATCGTCATTGCTTACGAGCCCATCTGGGCTATCGGGACTGGCAAGGTTGCTACGACTGAGCAGGCTCAGGAAGTACACAAGGCCATTCGTGAATGGCTCAAGAGCGTCAGTAGCAAGGTGGCCGACGAGACCCGAATCTTGTACGGCGGCAGTGTCAATGAGAAGAACTGTGGAGAGCTTGGCAAGCAGCCCGATATCGATGGTTTCTTGGTCGGCGGTGCTTCTCTGAAGCCTGGTTGTAAGTCTTTTCCCACTTTCCGCACTGCAATTTGTTATCCCAAGCGTATAGGCACCTACTGACGCTTTTTTTTTACGACAGTCGTCGACATCGTCAACTGCAGAAAATGATGGCTGGCCAAGACCCCAGGTCACATCCAGACGTGGATCCGTGAGTAGAATATAAAATTATGTAGTGCACGAGAATAATGACCTAGTCATTGGATACCCGATTCTGCGATCTCCTGACTTGTGGCATTTTCTCCTTTATTCGATTACGCGAGTCTCGTGTAGAACGTGAGTCGTGACCATGTCGATTTGACATTGCGGAGTCTTCCATTTATTCAACCGGCCGAAACATGACCCTTAAAGTCCAGACATTCCAGCCGCTCGATGCTGAAAAATACATGTGCCTTTCTCTCGTGATATAATGATACAAGCACGGCATAGACGTGCGCGTCGCTGCCGAATTCAAATTCAAGCCTGTTGCGTCTCAAAAAAATAGCCACCAGACAAACAACCTATACAGTTTCACCCTTTCCATGAAATGGAGACCAGATGCCTCTGACACTAGGGTTGGAACTAGTAACCGCCTTATTCCTCCTCTTCAGCTTCTCACCGCTGGCGTCGCGTAACAGCTCAATCTTCTGCAGAATCTCGTAGGGTGATAAGCTTCGTACGCATACTGGTTTGTGGCGTCCGTTTATATAGTGGCCGGTGATGAGTGGATGTTTGCCTGGCCTAGGCGAGAGGACGAATTCGATCTGCGGGTTCTCGGCCACGAATTTGGGGAGGAGAGATTTGATGAAGCCGCTGAGAAATGTGCGGTAAGTCATGCAGTTCAGCACAGTTGCCATTCTTCTAGAGATAAGAGACTTACTTCATTCCTTTTGAGCTGCCGGCCCAATCGCAATAGTTTAGTTCCATCTTCTTGCATTGGAGGATGAAGGCACCGACGCCATTCTGTTCAGATGTCAGCCTCTATGATGGAGGTGGAAAGTGTGTTGCAAAGAGTCTCGCGCGCGTCACATACCTTGCTGGCGGCAACTTTACGCAATGCCCTGACAGTCATGTTGACCTGGTGAAACTTAAACCATCAAGAGATCAATCCAGCGACACTTCATTGGAAGATGTCACGAATGCCGGACCGCCGAAAAATCGAGGCTCAGTTGGAAGATCGCCCGATTCGGCTTAGCGCATCTTCGGGCCAGCACCGGCAAAACCTCAATCGGTTAAGGCATGCAACTTGTGTTCCCTCGAGAAGCCAGCGTTCTCGCAATTTCCTGCGTTCCTCATGAACATCAAGTGCGGCGCGTGTGGCATTTCATCATCTTTATAGAAGCATCTGGCGGCGCCGCGTCGCTCTTCGGCCACAAGTTGGCAATTGTGTGTGTTCATTTGAGCGCCAGCCAGCGCCTTCGTCTCTCGTCATGACCGACAAACTTCCACCGAACTTGCTGGCCCTCTTCGCCCCACGACCTCCTCTGCGATGGGTCGAACCCCCGGATTATGCGCCCGAGAAACGCAAGACGGCTGCCGTTGATGGTGTTGCAGCGCTTCTTCCTGAACTGCAAAAATACAAAGAGACAGATGTCTATCACCCGACCGAGAGTTGGCTCGAGGCCAGAGATAGGAAAAAGCAGGAAAAGAAAGACGCTGTCCAACATCTCTTGACAGTAGCTCCTAAATACTGTGTGTACAGATGTTCCAAATCGTCAAGCCAATCGCTAACAGAAGCAGATGATCCGAACCAGGATCCAAACATTCGCGGCGATGCGTTCAAAACTCTGATTGTAGCGCGACTGAGCTACGATGCCGATGAACGAGATCTGGAAAGAGAATTTGGACGTTTTGGCCCCATTGAGCGTGTTTGTGACTAGGCCTTCATACCTGATTTCTGTTTCCTTAACTGACTTTTTCTCAGATTCGCGTCATTACTGATACGCACGCGCACGAGAAGCCCAATAAAAAGAAAAAGGCACATCGAGGGTATGCATTTGTGGTATTCGAGAGGGAGAAAGATATGAGAGGTACCTATATTCTCCCCAACATCCCTTGACTGTATCCAATATAGAGCATGGCTCTTTCCAGGAACCAACTTTCGAGACGTGGCTCTCAGGCTTGCCGCTATCTCTTGGTAACGCGTCGCGAGACTCAGGTCAGGCCCTCAGGCTTGCCTGGTCCTGGTCTCAAAAGCCTTTCCTCTGCTCTTCCCCCCATTGTTAGACCTGTGACCCTACCACTGGTGAAGTAATTCTATGGTAAGAGTTGCTGACACATGCGCGACAATGGCGCGACAACTTTGTAGCCGCATTGGACTCCTGTGATGGCATTCGCATCAAAGACAGACGCGTCAAGGTAGATGTTGAAAGAGGTCGAACTGTCAAAGACTGGAAGCCTCGTAGACTAGGCGGAGGTCTGGGTGGTCGAGGCTACACCAAGTCAATGCCTTCACGACCTGGAGGCCCTGGCGGATTTGGCGGGCCCGGCATTGGCGGCGGATTCCGTGGGGGATTCAAGGGCTTCGACGGAGGTCGCGGCGGTCGTGGCGGCGGCTTCCGTGGTGGATTTGGTGGTCGTGGAGGGGGCGGTGGTGGCTTCCGAGGAGGCGATTCTGGCCCTAGAGGGGATAGAAACGGCTTCGGCGGATCACCCGGCGGAGCACCCAGCGGAGCACCATCTGGTCCTGGGGGCGACCGCAGGAATGGCGATCGTGGCTTTTCCGGCGGATATGACTCAAGAGGTGGACGAGGCTTCGACGACAGGCCCGCTGGTGGTCACCGTGACGCTGGTCGACCTGGCGAACGTGAGGGCGGTCGTCGCACTGGCGGCAACATGGAACCTATCGGACGCCGTGAGGGTGGTGGGTATCGCGAAAGAGACCGTGATCGTGACCGTGACCGCGAGAGGGATCGCGATAGGGAACGTGATAGAGGCGGCCGCGACTACGACCGACCGCGTGATGACGACAGTCGAAAGCGTGCGTATGAAGGTGGTCACGAGGATCCCAGGAAGTTGCGTCGATACTGAACTTCACCCCTTCCATCGCCAATCACACAACTTCGGCATGTCAGCAAGAAACAGGCCCCAAGCATCACGAGGGGCATTCACGACTATGGAACTTTGGGCAGTCTTGTCCCTCTTCACGATTAGAGAGGGTGTCAGGTATTGAAATCACTTCTTGCGAGTCACTTTTCAGACGCCATCACTGCTCTCGTATGTAATCTTCCTTTTTTTTCCATATATAACGCTTGTCCGCGTATGAAGGTAATGAGTCAGGCTATCATTTCAGAAAAGCCACTGGACTGGATGGGGGAGAACAAGGTAACATCTTCGTGTGTTTATCTGTTTGTCTGTTGTTTGTCAGTTCATTTGATTTGACTTGATTCGTCTCAAGTTCTACGTGTATTTGCCTTTTCCTTTCTTTGTATTGGTAGGTTAGAGAAGCACACAAATAAGTGCGTAGCACATGGGTGAATGGCTACAGCCGTTTTATACTATCGAGGTAAGGTCAGAGGTAAGGCACAACATGTGACTACTGGCCACGTAACTATTTTGAGCGAACCCAATAGAAGCGCGCATTTCTACACGCTCATTGGGAAAGCAATACAAGAAATAGCAAAGCACATAGGTATGCATTGCCAGATGCTTGTTTGTGAAGGGAGGTAAGAAACTCCATTCGTCCCTTGGATAGGAGTGCGCGTTAAACGTCACGACTGGAGGAAACCAAAAGGCATGTCACATGTGAGGAACACGAGAAGCAGTAACGCGAAGAGACAGAACGCAAATTGTGATCATTATGCGCCGAGTAGCTCCTTTTAGTCAACCTTGGGTCTCTTGTAGATATGGAATTCAGAAAAAGAACAATAAAAACAATACAAAGATGCATTTGACCTGCCGTAGTCCTGAACCATTAAACGCCTAGATCTATGAAACATCAAGACCGGTTATGAACGTCGTCCCGTTGTGTCTACATTTTAAGCCCGAATAAACGTCAAAGACGAACAATAGTAGCGTGTCTTCGGCTTTCCCGATCCGTTTCCATGTTGATGCCAGCTTAATTCCCATTGGATCATTTTATGATTGTTTTTCATCTCCTGTCTTTTCCTTTATTTAGTTTAATGCGTTGTTCTCGTCAGTTTTCGTCGACACCCTCCATAGCAGTCGCGTCGTCCACCTCTTTGACATCTGAACTTGCTGCGCTCCAGTACCTGTTAGGGAAGAAAGCATAAAGTCAGCACATGGGTTTTTTCTCTCAAATTTTGATCTCAGTGAGTACTGTTAAGTATAGCAGAAAGTGGTGGATTGGACAAGAGCCAAAGGGGGGGAGGGGGAGACCTACGCCAGAAGCTTGACCTTGAACTGGGACACACACACTCCGAACAGCTTCAACAGACGAGTTTGTCTCGAATCCAGCACATCGCCTTCCTTGCACACCCGGTAACCCTCGCCTTCGCCACTCTCTTCGCCCAGAACGACCTTGCCCTTGACCATGCGAGTCGGGACGTTCAACTTTCGCAGTTCAGGCTCAATTGTGTGCGTCAGCGGCACATCATACTCGACGGGGACCTCCCCGGCCGTGGAATACACCACACCCGCGGGGATGGTAAAGTCTCTGGGCGACGTGGCGCCAGCACGGGCGAAATCCACGGGCTCAAAGTTGGCGAAGTAGTCGAGGATAGATTGAACAGGTCGGTTGGTGAGGAGGAGGCCAACCGTACCGCTGATGTACTGCGTGAGATCTTCAATGCCTGGCGCAATAGCCTCTGAAGGGTTTTGGCCGAGGGCCTTGGCCATGAGCTTGGTCTTGCCGAAGAAGACTCTGCAGTCGTTGAGTTCGTGGCGCACGTCTTTCAATGCGCTGTTTCGCATGTTGTCTACGCTAAAGACAAAGCAGTGCTGGTATTCGGGAACGGCATCGCGGATGTTCTGGAAGAGCTTATCCTTTTGTTCGCGCGTCTTCTTTGAAACTTGTGTGAGGTGAAAGGTTTTGGCTCGTCGTGATTTGGGCATGATTAGAGCGGGTCAAGGCACAAGGCACGAGAGAATCTGTTTCCGTATTTCAAGTCTGCTGAGTCAAAGATTAAAGGGTTATTCTGCGACTCGAATGTAGAACAGAAGGTACAATATAGGTTCAATGGAATCGACAAGCCCTCGTCTCTCGATCAAGTCTGAAATGTAGAGCGTCTTTTCCTTGTCGAAGGCGGTGAAAGTGGGGCATTCGTGTTTTGCGCAAGAGATGGTGGAAAAAAAATCGGCTTCTTGACGTATCGATAAGATAAGAAATTGATTATAGGTACATACATGGGTACATATACCTAGGTACTCTATCACGTGCCCGCAACGTTACAAGCTTCATCGTATCGTTTCACTGACGAGCGAATGTGGCGATTTCCGCCAACGCATATCATGAGGGTTGTTGTTTGTGGTACCAATATGTTTGTATGCTCATTTCGTTTGTGTAACACACCTCTTTGTTTGAATGTCGACATCTATTGGTGGGCGCTCGTGCAGCTGCTCGGGTTCACTCGATGCAATGACGCTTCTAATCTCTTTCACTCTTTCTTCACCCTTACCCTGAACATGTGATAAAAAATGATAGGTAGGCTCAGTTTGCGTCTCGATTATGTCATGAATCGTATCTTCTCGGTGGAAGATGGGAGGCGTGGGTGGTAATGCGGATGATCGTTTTGTGATGGAGGCACTGCATTTGCTGGGCGCGTCGCACACGAGGGCCGCTGTCACGTAGCCAGCGCATGTTCATTCGTACAAGACGTGACGCAAAACTGTCAGCGTGCCGTTGGATGGTCTGATGCGCCACGGATGTGAGCCACAAAACCAATGCGAAGTGATGTTTATCTGCGGTAATGAACAGAATGGGCTAACAAGATTATGCAAACATGTTCTTTGAGACCTGCAGATAGACTGAAAAAAAGGTTTAAAATTGGAAAGAGCCCTGATGAGCTGTTCGCCATGGCAGCTGGTGTTGAGACAAAAGGTCTCTGCCTTTGGGGGTGGACCCGCATTTTTCTTCCGACCTTCGCAAGCGGAGGCGAGCACAGAGACAGGGCAGGGCGCACGGACCAAGCTGGCACTTGTCTGACGATGACCACCAAGCTTGTGTGTTTTTTTCTCCTTCTCTTCTCGTTCTCTTCCACTTCTTTTTGTATAAAGTCAGCCAACATTTCCTCCTCCATCACATAACCCGCCCGCCGCCTCAACCCCATTCCCTTTTCTCTCCTCAACTTCCTCCGTTGTAACACAAAGCCTCGACTCACTACACCTCGGCAAACTTCAAACCTTAATCTTTCCATTTCTACTTTCGCGGTGATATTGTGCACTTTCCTCTCTTCCACATATATTCTACTTCTTCTCAACGGCCATCTTCGTCACAAGGTGCCCGTTGTTTTTAGCAGCTATCCCTTTCCGCAAATCACTGTCCCCAGACAGTGACTGGATATCATATCCGCAGGCAGCGAGCCCGGGAAACTACCCTTCCCAAGATCCCAGTTCGCTAGAAACGCTGCAATAATTGAAAATACTCCCCCGCAGTCCAGTCCAACGTCTTTCATATATCCTCAAGGACGCAGCAGCCATGACTTCGAACGGCAACTTCGTCCAACAGGAGCAGTACAAGAACGTCGGCCAGGCTGCGCACGCAGATGCCGACCCCAATACCGTCAACCGCAGTCTCTCCAAGGAAGAGGTTGGATGGTTTTTCGTCGAGCAATACTACACAACTTTGAGCCGACAACCTGAGAAGCTCCACGTAAGCTTTTCTCCACGATCCATGAACAACTCTTTTGAAAAGCGAGACTGACCTTCTGACCCTCCGTAGCTCTTCTACAACAAAGTCTCGCAGTTCGTCTATGGCCAAGAGGCCGAAGTGACGAATGTAGCTGTAGGACGTCAGGTAAATACTTTCATCAGTGGCCCCCCTAAATCGCTTGCATCAGTGAAACTAACGAAAATGGTCCCATTCAATAGCAAATTCAAGAGCGTATCAAGGCGCTGGAATTTCTCGACTGCAAAGTCAGAGTCTCAAATGTCGACACGCAGGCGTCATTTGACAACATAGTGATCCAGGTCATCGGTGAGACGTCGAACAAAGGTGACGAATCCAAGAAATTCGTCCAGACCTTTGTTCTTGCTCAGCAACCGTCTGGGTACTTTGTGCTGAATGATATTCTGCGGTACATTAGCGAGGATGAGGAAGACAACTCGACGGCACCTGTTGACACTCCAGTCGAGTCGCAGGAGCCTGCTCCTACCGTCGCCGAACCTGAGTGTGCCGAGGAGAATGGCACGGAGGAGTCCAAGCTGGACGCGGAAGCTGTGGACGAGAAGCTGAACGAGGCTGCTGTCTCTCAGAATGAGCCTCTGAACGGCAATCTTGTCGCTGAACACCCCAAGATTGCCGAGGCGAAGCCTGAACCAGCTGCTGAGGTTCCTTCCCAGGTGACTGCAGAGGAGACTGCGGCTTCACCTGAGAAGACGGAGACAGCCAGCCCACCTCCCGCCTATGTTGCTGTCGCGCCCGCGCCCGCCGCGCCCGCTCCCATTCCCTCTTCTGCTCCCTCTCCCACTCCCGCTACCACCTCTACTCCCGCTGCCGTGTCCGCTCCCGCCGCTCCTGCCGCGCCTGCCGCGCCTCCGAAGCCCATGACTTGGGCCGGCCGTGCTGCCGCAGCCTCTGGACCACGGCCCGTGGTTCCCCTCCCCAAGGCTGCAAACACACCAGCGCCTACCGTCGCCACTGGTGCTGGTGCCCCTGCTGCTCCCTCGACTGCCCCCCCGGCTGCCTCTGCCGCCGCAAACCCAACTACCTCACCCGCCTCCGCCAGATCCGTTCCCGCCGCCCGACCCGCGGCGCCTGCTGCTCACCTCCCCGAGACTGCTGCCAAGGAGTCAACGGGATGGAAGACTGCTGGTGTTGACTCGAAGCGCCAGACCCGAAGCCAGTCCATCTCCACCCATGCTGCTGGGAAGGAAGGTACTCTGGCTTACGTGAAGTTCGTGAACGAGAAGGTTCGGGATGCGGATTTGCGCAACGCCCTAAGCGCATGCGGCGAGTTGGCCTACTTCGACATCAACCGTCAGAAGGTATGACTTCCTATTGTCGCAGTGCGAACTTGACTTGAGATTAATATATGGCATGACTAACCTGCTACGCACTTTTAGAACTGCGCTTTTGTTGAGTTCAAGACGGTCGAGGGGTACCAAGCTGCCGTGGCTGCCAACCCTCACCCTGTCAACGGCGCTGAAGTTGTGGTTGAGCCTCGTCGCCCTAAGACCACTGGCCACGGAGCCACCAACTACCACACTCACCGAGGTAATGGCTCGGGGGGGCGTGGCCGTGGAGGCTCCGATGGTAGCCGCATTGGCCAGGGCAGCCAGCGTGGCAACTACACTGGCCAGAACCGTGGCCGTGGAGGCGCTGTTCGTGGCCGCGGCGGCGCCCAGGTGACCAATGCTTAGATCGTGGACAACTCTAAAGCGTTGGATGTCGATGCAGTACGGCCATCGACATGAATCACTGACATGGCATGAGCCTCTGCTTTGCTTGGTTAGCGAGTGCATAGCGGCGATTGATTGCCGGGGGTCTTGACGTCGGTCGATACTTCATGGGAGCTTTGGTGATGTACAACAAACGATGGACAGAGAGGAGTCCTCATATTTTTTTTCTTACCCCTTGTCTTTTCTTTGCTTGGCTCTTTTTCTCTTTTTCATCAATGTTTTTATAACCTGAAGCTGGCGCCGGGTTTCGGATTGGAATCAGCAATGGCGCAAATGGTGGGAGGTTGCATTAAGGCTGTTTTGTTTGTTCTCTTCAGGGAGAAGAAAGGAGGAGGGGGGAATTAGGATTACAATTACGCCCTCGTATGACAGGGTAAAAGCGTGTTATTCGAATCGGTTCAGCAGCAGATGGACTCGGTATGGGAGATACCGGTGTCCGAGTCTGCCGCCGCGCCGAGTTGGGGGGGAAAGGTGGACGGAACGGGCGAGGCAGATGAGGGTGCCTGTTTGTGGATTTTGTTCGATTTTGTCGTTTTTTATGATCTTCTTCTATTGGGTCATGATACCGGGACTGGAAGCAGACACGATGGATGATGAACTGGACAAGATATCTCCTGCTCCCCGATTTGAGGGGTGGAAAGGATTCTAATATAGCATAGCGTCTGGAGGTAGTTAATCGCTGCCTTTGTACAAGTAGTATAAAAGATTGATGAAGATATGGGAAGCATGATGCATGTGTCTCGGCGGTTGTGTCTCGTGAGTGCAGAGAGTGACATGGAGGGCGGAGCCGACCGTTGCCAGCACGCGCGGGTAATACATGTCCACATTCGCATTTGCCAATGGCCATACCTACTGAGCTACATTAGGCATTGATTCTCCGCTATCTATTATGCCGAGCTAAGGTCGGTATCTAGGGCAGGTTACTATTCGTGGGATCGGAATTGGGGTCGGTGCTACGTACGGAGTAAGGAGGTCAGTCGATAGGCAGGTATGTTACATGTATCTGAAGCAAGAAGGCAAAGAAATGCACACCAAACCTCCGTCCTCCTTTCTTCCGGGCAATCTTTCAAGGCATATCCCTTGGAGACGCGCGGTGCCGCAATGGGTTACATACCAATGTGCCATGTTGTGTGTAATTATGATAGCATAAGCACCTGTGTGTGGCTATGTTATGAGCCGATGGGGGGCTGCAGCAGAAAGAGGCATTGTGCTTACGGCAATGCCCCCATGCGTGGCGGGTTACACTGCTGATCATGCTGTTGCTACGGAGTGTGTATTGCGAGTATATATGCAAAGCAGCCGTGGTGTTGTCAGAGCAAAAGTTCCTACATACGGACAATATGTACCTGGGTACAAGTTACAACGTACATACATACATACATACCTCTCCGTACGGAAAGCGGCAGGCATATGCGCATTGCGGAGGGCCGGAGGCGTGGCACAGTTGCCATGTTTACGGTTTACATACCTCCTGTTGTTGGACCTACTAGTGGCATTCATTGGCTTGGCTGAGGTTGGCTCCCTTCTGCCTGCGCCTTTCCACAAAGGGAGAATACAACATGGAGACTGGAGTACCTAGTACTGTACCTAGGTTGTTGCCATGTTCATTCATCATTCTGTTCTTGGTTGCTTGGCTGCCACCCCGCTTTGTCGTTGCGCGACTTTCTCTGCTTTGTGCACGTTGCTAGGTACATGTTTCTTTCATGCATTGCACCGCGGACAGAATGCGCCGGATAGAGGATTCAGGTAGGGGGTTTGTGTCTTGAATCTTGATACATGTGAGGAATCGGATATCCCTGCCGACCCGAACGGAGTACAATGCAAGAGAAAGAAAGAGGTAGAAAGAGACAATGCGGTGCAGCTGCTAGCTGGGCGAGGTGGGTAGGTACCTAATTTAGGTATATGTACGTTCGAGGTATGTATATACATGTAACCCTCCACTTTCATGGCCTGGCCTCTTTTCGCCTGCGGCCTTGGCTTTGTCCGGCCGGAGATTCTGGGGTTCGGTGGCGGAAGGCGGCCGAGCGGCGAGGACTCAGGAGGACTCAGGAATCAGGAGGAGTCACGGCCGGTAGTTGGAAACTTAGCTGTCTGTATGTACATGTGTAGATGATACCAGGTTTTACTGTAGCAGGAAGCAGCTCCGTAATGGATGACAATGAACAGGAGGGCCATGGACACGGCGTGATGAGAGCTGTGTAAATAGGGGGAACTTGTGATGCATATTTTGCCCTTTGTACACTTTAAAGTTTATGTAGAAGCAGTAGAGGAAGGGGCTCGAGTTCTTCCGTTAACTAAAGACTCATTGAGTCATTCAAAGGGTGCCCCTCACTGCTCACTGCTCAGCAGTCTTTCAGGGCCCGGGCTCTCGGGAGCTTGTTGGGCTTCAGTGGCGGCTTATTATAGAGCACCGCGCTCAACGCCAACTCTTTGCATTTCGCACCGAAAGACCGGCTTTTGCACTGCCTCAACTTGACTAGGCGCCGCCTTCTTCTTCTTCTCACGGCCACTCGGGCCTAATGGCTTGTCGCCTCGGCTCTGCGCCGACCAGAGCTTCGGGACAACGCCTGTCTGCTGGGATACGTACGGACGGTTCGTGGCTTGTTTCGCCCACGTTTTCCGATCATCCGCGGCATCCGTTTGAACGACCTTCAGAGTCGTTTTACAATTGAGCCCTTGCTCCGCGATTGAGTGCTTTCCTTGTCGTCGCCAGACGTACCGCCTTTGGAAACACACGGATCCTGCCTCACCTCTGGCCCACGGCACCCTGGTCATTCACGCTTCATCGTGTCGTTGCCTTGGAGTTGCTTCACGGCGCACACAAACTACGCAAGGTTCTGGTGGTCGCTAAGAAGAGCCCGTCTTCATCTGCGCTCATCTGCTCCGTACGATACTTGCTTTTCATGACTACAGCCATCAGAGCCACATTTGACGGCCCTGATCCCGATTTCCGAGTCCCTGATAGCTTTGCTTAGGTATGTTATTCTTATAGTTCGTAGGACCACTTTCCATCGCATGTGTCGTCACGCCGGCTACAAGGTACAAGGTAGGTAGGTAGCTAGTCGGCCGCCACATCTTATATTCCCTTTGACTCACTTATTACATCCCAACTCACTCAGACTGTAGACAAGGGATCTCCAAACGACTCAGCCTATCCTCACCTCATACCTGGCTTTTTAAGCTTTGTTTTCATCTAAATTTAATCCCATGTACTCACGCTGTCAGTGCTTTTTGGGGCGTATGTAGGTACATACTCTCCATCAGGGTTTGCACCCGACAACCTGGACCTTGTTTCGGATGATTCCCATCAACGCTAGCGAAAGGAGCCGGCCGTGCCGTGTACGGTGTGCTACAACCACGTTCCTCTGTCTTTCAACGCGCCTGGTTCGGTTCTTTTCGCCCTTGTCCAACTTCTTTGATTTCTTGAAAATTGTATTGCTGGTATTCCTGGCGACTTTGCTTGCTTCTCCATCTCATCCATACCCGCCTCGTCTACATATCGTCTTCTCCCAGCGAATAACAATGGTTATGATCAAGCTTTCATTCTTGCTTTATCTAATACGGGGACTTCTGTGAAAAAGACACGAGACAAGACAGGCAGGAGATTTTTTGCACAAAAGCGCCGACGATAAGACTGCGTCATAGAATCTGTGGATGTAAGAGGCACGTTAGGCCTTGCCGTGCGATAAAATCCGGTATACAAGATACACCAACCTCGACTCGACTCGACCCATCGCCGATGAAGCGTCGCACAGCTTCAGTCGGCAATACTGGACAAGTGGCTGCGCCGTCTGAGTTGCCTCTCCGGCGGCGTTATTCCATGGAGGAGGACTTATACTACAAACACGTACTGGCCACTCCGCAAAGTCACCTCTCACAGCCGCCGGATTATGAGCCAAGTGCCAACAACGATGTGGATGAGGGCAAAGAAGAGGGCGAGGGCCGACGTTCCGATATTGGAAAGTTGGAAGAAGAAGCCAAGCTTTCGTCCATACTCGAGCCACTCCCCGACTACGAGAGTTCAGTCCACCTCGAAGGCGTCTTTTCCAAAAAGCACGAAATCGAAAACACGACGAAAAGGGCCGCTAACCGGCAGTGGAACACCGTATTCGTTTCACTCAACGGCACAGCGCTCAATGTATATTCGGTAAAGAAAGCGTGGTGCTGGGGTCGAAATAGGGACAATCCGACGATATCTCCCGACAATCCTCCTAGGTTCAGGAAGGCAAAGTTGGAAAAAAGGTATAGCCTCTTGCACGCAGATGCTGGTATTGCCGCGGACTACGTCAAGTATGTTCTTCCACACTTCCATCCTCCTTCTGCCTCTGCAAGTCTCTCGTGAGTCGTGAGAGACTATGTATCAGGTAGCCCGTGTAAGACAAAGAAAGATTGGTACATAGCTAACATGATGTTTGCCAATAAGACGTCGCTACGTCATTCGCATCAGGGCCGAAACGGACCAATTCCTCCTCGCCTGCACCGAGCTAAGCACCTTTGTCCGATGGCTCGAATGCCTCTTCTCCGCCATTGATGTCGCCGCCCCGATCGATGATCGAGAATTCCCCCGTGACATGTCCATCCCTCGAGTCCAGCGCATCCGATGGATCCAGAGCCAAGCCTCCTCGCATCGAGACGAGGAAACATCCACAGATCATGGAACTAGTACCGATGGCTCACGGCCAGCAAGCGTATCAGAGCCAACACTGCAAGAATACACAGCGAATTCTGCGCCGTCGAGAACACGGCCCATGACGCGGCGCCGCTTGAGCGCATCATCGTACTTGAACCCGTCAGTGGATCCTCACACGGGGAAGTGGTTCCCCGAACATGAATGGTCGAGTGCGCATGATCTCTTGTACGCGAAGCTGTGCTATAGCAATCTATTGTTTAGGAGCCCGCGGAAATCAAATTACATTATCAGTAAAGGCAAGCAGTGGCTCGTGGACTGGAGGACTGGGAAGATGGCGAGGGTGTTGCCGCCGACGTATGGGGAGATTGATTTCTTTGGGCCTTGGGAGGTTGTTGAAACGGAGACTCCACGGATATGAATACGAATGGTCTCAAGGAAATATGATATCGCTTTTTGGATGTTTGAAGTCGGATATAGAAGTCGGAAGACCAGTGTTTTCTCCTTCTGACACCCATTGCGGGCTGCCTGGGCCTGCGTATGTGGTGAACTCTCGACATGAGGCGGTGACAGCGCAGTTGGAGCTCGACGTATGTGACGCGTTGCCGAACGACGCACGAATATGGCGTACGATGTATGGAATTGTTGGAATCGCTGATTCGCTACTCACATCATGTAAATATTACAAAAGTGCTAGTGCATTATATTGTATAGAGAGAAGGTTAGGTAGTCCGAGAAAAGGCTCACTGAGGTTCGTTGATGGCCTTCACCACTTTTTACCTTGATAGCACCGTTGGACCTCTCACGAGAACTCATAGACACGTTGATTCCAATGGACACAATGGAACTTGGAAGATCGATAATAGAGGGATGTCATTCACGAGGGCATGGCATCGCACCCCATGACCTAGATGTAGGTATGTACTGCACGTCCCATAATAAAAAGGGGACTTTGGGACAGCAGCAATCCCACTCACCTCGTCTTTCGGACTTTGAATTTGTACCTACCTTGTTGGAATCGCGGCACAGCAGTGTGCGCACTGTGCACTGGGCAAGCACACTGTATGGTTCACGGTGTCTCAGGTGTTGGACATCGTACAGTTTCGTACTAGGTACATACATAGAGGCTTTGGCCGTGTACACAAGACTTTTCACTTCTTGCTCAGTTTTAGGTAGTCAGGTCATGGGAGTGTGTTAACTTTGTTTCTTCAGTTCTAGTTGTCAAATCTTGTAGTATGTAGTCCAGGGAGGACTGCTGTCTTTTGAGTCTCCATCGTCGATCGTCGTCTTTGTGTGTAGCCGAGATCTTGTGAGGACCTTTGCTGCCTTTTGCGTTCACCACCTGTTCACTATTTTCTGGCGACCGCGCCAGGAGACTATAAACAATTGCTTCCTCAAGCAACCATGGATTGTCTTCTGTATCCACCTTAAGGAAGCAATCGTTTGTCGTCTCCTGGTGCGGTCGCCAGAAAACAGTGGGCAGGTGGTGAATGCAAAAGGCTGCAAAGGTCCTCACGGGATTCCATAACGTTCCAACGCGAACGAAAGGCGCAAGCCAATGGAGGTCCTCATGACCCCCAAAGGCCTCAACCAAAGAAGAGAAAGACGTGACTGAAATTTAAGGAAGGGCTAGAATCTGAGTTGACTAGCCACGGAGTCAGGAGCATGTTTAAATACCTCTCTGGAATACAGGACATGTCACATGACCCATGCAGCAATCCCGGTGTAACATCGGAGCTGTCACTCCGTATCAATGTCAAGATGTCGGAACTTGTACATACCATCAATGTTTCACTTTCTCCGTTCCCATTCCACCGCCCCGAGTTATGGAAAACATGGACATGTTCCAGAACCAATGTGGGTGTAAAGCTCAAGACCAAACAACACAAAAGTGAGTCGATGACTCAATGCTTGCTATGTACATACATGGTCTGCTTTCTGCTAGGTAACCATGGTTATTTCCAGAGGGGATATGTACCCGACAAGTCGGAAGGGAAGCAATGGGAAATCGAGCGTGTGTGAAATCGGAGGAGCACATGCAGATGCCAGTTCGTCCTGTCGGATGGGGTAAAGCGGGTAACGCTACCAAGCTAATGCAAGCTCTTTGTGTCGGCTATGGTTCCACGAACGATACCTCATATCATGCTTGACGCGCGAAGTCACCATCCACGACGCGATCCAAGGGACAATCGCCATTTAGCGAGGCACCGAGGCAACGGCATGGCGTCGAATCTAAAAGACGCCCTGGCAATCGACGCCAAATGGCCCAATGGGCCGATGGACCTCTGCAGAGGAGCAGAATCCGAGATCTACCTTGTGGTGTTGCGCTGATAGCAGAGCTGCCTGCTCCGTCGAATCTGAAATCAGCTCCCTATCACCAACTCATCACTGGACGGCCACAGTGACATAAGAAGAGGGGAAAGGGGCGAGCCGTTGTCGAGCCGGAGGAAAGTCCGTGAGACGTGAAGTCGAAGATGACAGAGGAACGCTGGCACTGCGCGTAGGAGAAGACTCGGAAGAGACTGGCTCTGGTGTGGGCAGATTTCGCGACGATGCATTTGATGTGTCTGCGTCTCTCTGTTGATGGATGCTGGACTTTGCGTGTCATAACTACATACCTAGAAGCCGGCACATGACGGCCCTTCAGACCCCGCGTGGTTCGTACAAAGGGGTGAATTGCGGATAACGAGGACCCCGAAGTTGGGCTTTCCGAGCGGGCTTTTCGCGGCCAACGTGCGGCTCCGCTTTACATACCGGACGGGGAATAAGTTGCGAAGCACAGTCGTTAACTGGCTGAGCGCACGGTCTGGCTAGCATGAAGTTCCATGCAAACACTGTGCTACTTTTGGATTTCTGCACTGTCCTCCCAGCCGCGACCAGCCTCCTATGTACATAGCAACCCCGTAACGAGATTTTCACAGCGTCAGCCGTCCCCACACGTACGAAGCGTCATCCACGGTTTCTCGCGTCTAGTTGATTTCTCTCATGTCCGCTCGCCCTACAGCACCCATCCACAGACCGTTCGCTCGTCCACCCGTCCACATCGCTGCAGCACGAACAAAGCCTTTCTCAGAACACTGATCATTCCATTCGAAACTATTTCGACTCGAGTACCCGACATCGTATAGCCCAACTCAGCCCAGCTCAGCACTGGGTCGGCCTCGCACCCGTCCCCTTTGCGATGCGCATCCGGGCCACGACGAGCCCTCACCTTTGCCGCATGGTTGTATGAATTTGCTAGCCATCTCAACATGGCCTTCAACTTCAACTGGTCGCCGCTCACCGCGGACGCCGAATTCTATAGCCGCGCCCGGGACCTGCTCACGAAAGCGCTCAACAAGTCGCCCAAGCCGCCCATCATTGTCGATGATATCCTCGTCAGCGAGCTCAACCTGGGCACTGTGCCGCCCGACCTGGAAATCCTCGAGATTGGCGACTTGGCTGAGGATCGATTCCGGGGCATCTTCAAGATGTGCTATACTGGCGATGCGTTTTTGACGCTGAAAACCCGCGTTCAAGTACGTATTTGGCAGAGATTCGTCATCCCTCCTTGCTCGAAGACTCAAATTCCCCTCACACCCATCGCTCTCCCTCTGCTTTGCACAACCAGGACAGAATGCATGCCGCTTTGGGTCGCTATTGCCCATGCGTGATACAACAAGCTATTCGTTCTCGTTTCATGCTCGTATCGAGTTGGGCTTGTTCGGTCGCGTGCTTCAGGGGACCCAAGACTCAGGCTCGGAAATTTTTTCTGCTATGCAGCAAAGCTATTTGCGGGGGAGCGAGATCCTCGTTCCGCCCCTGAAGCACTTTGCGCCACTTCAATGCTTGTGCATCAATAGCAATGAGTCTCAACGCCAACATGTATTAAAACGAAACACGGAGAAAAATGACATCGCGCTCATGTCAATCGCATGCGCACGCGACCCCTGGCTCTCCAAGTGAGGGTGTCGCGTCATGCGGTGACATGACTTCCACACCCCTGCAGGGGTGCCACCCGTTCGAAATCATGCTAATGTGCTTCTCTTCGCAGGCAAATCCATTAAATACCTATCTTTACTCAAAACCGAGCTTCACATCACCTCAGCCTCTTGCTGCCGCTTCCGGACTCACCATCCCCCTATCAATCACCCTGTCAGACATCAAGCTCTCCGCCTTCATCATCCTCGTCTTCTCAAAGCAAAAGGGACTCACCTTGGTATTCCGAAATGACCCCCTCGAGTCCCTCAAGGTTTCGTCCACGTTTGACTCGATACAATTCGTTCGTGACTATTTGCAGCGGACGATCGAGCAGCAGCTTCGCAACCTGATGATGGACGAACTTCCCGCCATTATTCACCGACTCTCCCTAGAATTGTGGTGTCCCGACCAGGCGAACAAGGGCACCCAAACACCTCAACAAGATGTAGACGAGAAGGGCGCCGACCCCTTCGCCAGCCCTCCTCTAGATCCTGTTGATGCCAACGGAAATCTGTTGGACTATAACACCGTGTCAGAGCTCGCCCTCAATGGCGGCGGGGAGACCCAGTCACTGTTCTCACAAAAGAACTTGGTCCGCCTGGCTACACTGACAGACTCTCATCGAACCTTGTCTCTATTTACTCCGGGTATCAAGGACGTCGTCTTCCGCGCACGGTCTGGGATGGGAGACCGATCTGAAGTTCTCAGTCCCCCATTTGCTACCCCCAGCCTAGCCAAGACATACTCGTTCCCTGCAGGCGGCAGCACAACATATACCTTTTCCGACTCGGGCAGCACAGCGCATGGGTACTTTCCGTCAAGGCCAACCCTTGTCAGCCTGAACTCAGCTGTCAGTAGCATCTCACACAATGCCCCTGGCCATCGCTCCAGAACCGGCCGGAAAAAGAAGACCCGGGTCGTCAATCTACGGAAAACCAAGTCCGAGATGGGTTCTTCGGCAGTGCCCTCGGAAGATGTTTCTGAAACCGCCTCGATTAGTATCCCTGCATCAGAGCCCCTCGTCGAAAGATCCATTCCCGAGGAAAGCGAATCCGAGCTCGCCAGCGTCGACAGCGCCCCCGCAGGCAAAGTCCGCTTCCGCCACTCCCACATGGACCACTCTGTCCCGATTCGCCAGGCCCTCATGTCTGATATGTACAAGAAGAGACTCGAGCACATCGCCGCGACTCGCGACGACGAAAGCAAAAACGCCACCTCTCCTACTCTCGGCAGCTTTGATGACATGTCCGCCAACATGATGTCCCGCGAGAGAAAGAGCCCAATACCAATCAAGGAGCCGTACCAACCTTCCGGGAGCTCTGACACATCGTCTGTGATTCTGGAGCAGGCATGGATCATGAAGATGGCGGGCGAGATCGCAAGGCGTGTCTATGATGAGAAGCATCGCCAGCATGGAGTCTGGGAGCATGCTGATACGGCGCCGCCGCCTGCATATGAGGCTGCTACGCACTAGGAGGAAAGTGCAGCATTAGATGGCCCGGCGATTGGATGTGATGAAGAGTGAATACGCCCTTGGCCGAAATGGTCTCGTCTATTTGGGACGTGTCTATTGAAGGACATGGCCCTTATCTGTGTTCAGTTTCGAGCATGCCATCATGCTGCATGGATCGTGGGAAAGAAGCGATCATTTCGATGCTTTGGAGCAAGAAGCATTTGATAATGTATTATGGACCTATCATTTGCGTTTTTCTATGCTTCTATTCTCGTTTTATGTAACAACAGAGCGTTGATTTCTGTTTATGTCTGTCCTGTCCTGTCCTGTCCTGTTGTAGAATGGGATATCGAGGTTTGGGGGGGGGGAATGGCTCTTCTGAGGTCATGATTCCAAGAAACGCCACCACGAAACGCTGCTTCACCTGCGCGATAGCGCAATGCCTTGATAGGAAAGGATCTTGAAGCACTGGTGTGGCAGGTCGGAATATGTAGTCGACTATCTAAGTTCTGTACTTGGATAGGAGATGAGGGACTTCAGGGGGGAATTTATCAATATGTATATAGTTACATGTATGTGTAAAGAATTGGGCTAGAGGCCATGAGAAAGACTGACTGCCGCGCACGTGATAATAGCGAACAAAACACAACGTTTAGTTGTGTCGCGACGGGTTGGGTCCGCGCATTTGTCTTGTCTGGAGCTGAAAATTCCACCATTGGCAATTTACACTCCAAGTTGATTATCTTGAGTGTTTGTGTAGATGGATGCGTGCGTCTTGCGACGATGTTGGATGAACGGGGTAGATATGTATATGATAGATCAAACAATCGATGCGCGTATTATTAGGGGTGAGATAAATCTTGCGACGAATGCACACACGACGACACGTGCATATATGATAGTGTTGTACATACACACATATTCCCCCAAGTCTAAGACCCAAAGCCCCTGTCCCACACAGATATCCAAGCACTCTCGATAGTGCAGGCCCAAAAAGCCCTTAGCAACACAAGATGGCGCCGCAAACAATCACTAAGTGGCAGTATGTGTGTGGCCTTCCCCTGTCCCTAGACACATAATGAAGACATTTTGACTCGGGTAGTGAAGTGGTCGATAGGTCCGTGATATGTGCCACGATGGGCCACTAAGGTTTCGCACGGCGTACGTGCTTGACACGGGGATATGCTCCACTGAACGCTTTCGCGATGGTGATGGAAGCGTTGCAGATGCCAACGTACTCCGCATCACGGAAGCATGGGGTCAAGAGGAGGATCCAGCACCGTGGGCAAGACTTATATGTTGTGTGAGGAAGACAGGCTGGCGACGGGAGTCGGATTAACGTACGCGTGGAGAGTCGGCACAGTTTGCACTCCAGGCGAATACACTACAGCCAATTTAGCTGTCGGTCAGAAATCGGAGTACATCGAATCATGGTCCTTAGTGTTGGCGTCTTTTCTGTTGGCTCTAGTGGGCGCAGCTGTTGGCTGGCAACGATCTGTCAGATGCTATCAGATCAAGACGCCACGCCATTGTGCTGAGACCTCCCCAGGCCGGAAGCACTGGGCTCGTCGGCAGCAAGCTTGGGCTTCTTTCGTGAGAGGACGACGCGGCTCGACAGCAGTCGGCGCGGTTTGCTCGTCAAGAAAAAGGCGGAACGAATTGGGCGGCTCGAAGTCGACACATGTGCAAAGGCTGTCGTGAAAATGTCGAGGTAAGTAAGTCCAGACGACATGTTTTCGTCTTCGTTTAGCCAGCTTTCGCAGCCACAGCTGCGGCCTGGTTCTCAGCCTTGAGCCTTGCCAGGTGCTCCTCCTTGGCCTTAAGCTCAGACAAGATCCGCTTGCGCATTTCCTCCGTCTTTTCCTGCGCCTCTTTGAGCCTCTTCATTTCGGCAGCCTCTGTCTCGCGACTAAACGGCTGGCCGGGACGATTATGATTCGGAATCATGGCGGTGCGCTCCCAGACCACGCCGCTATCGGGAGCAGGTAAGGGAGGGGCCATGCGCCCCTTTCCCTTGCCCTTGCCCTTGCCCTTTCCAGATCCTGCGCCGGGGGGTACTTTCCAGCCCTTGGGTACGGCGCCCGAGGTCAGGATTTGGTAGAATGTCTCGTAGGGTTCGTTGAAGAGCTGCTCCTCGTAGCTCCATGACCGAACTTCGCCGTCGTTGCTGATCATGAGTTGCTTTTCTTCCTCGGTGCGGCCAAAGGGATGGAGACGGAGGTAGTGGTAGATGGTTTGGGGCTTTTCGCCCGAGTCGTTGACGTAGTATAGCTTGATGGTGATGTCGAATTCTCCCCAGCCTGTCTCCCTCACGGTGAAAGGCTTTCCTGGCTCACCCTCGATCACTACAAGAGCCAATGTTAGTCATTCATTCTAAGTTTTCCCCAAAATTTCTCCCTCTTCTTCGGTGTATTGCGCCCACGACGGGTCGCTCTGACCAAGCCAAGACTTACTGCGGACGTAGTTGGGAATCGACTCGTGCAACTTGAACTGCACGCGACGCACCCAGTATGTAATGTCTGTGTCTTCCAGTCCTTTCACAAAGACCTCCCATGAGTGCGTATGGTTGTCTGGCGTGCCCGGTGGCTTGGGATTCAATTCGGAGAAAGGCGTGGCCGTGGTGCCGACGATGAAGGGTCGCCGTACCTGGGTCAGCTTGACTCGCTTGCCAAGCTGATTCGCAGGCGCCATGGTGTTGGATGATGGAAATCGTGCTCGCTAATGTGTTCTTGGTATCAATGCGCGTAGCCGGAGGCTGGCGAGCGAACGAGCGGCGCCTGAGAGGCAGTGATGTCCTGCGCAGGACAATCACATAGGACTCAGGAGATGGCAAGAGATGGGATTCGGAAATCGAGGTGGCCGACGCAGCAAGTCGATTGGTGCTTTACGGAGTATGAAGTTTTCTGCAAAGAAAGAAAAAGTAATATGTACATAACTCGGACAGCTGCATGTGGGGCGTCCAATCTCAAAGCCGTGAAGCCGCAGGCGACAGAAGTTGACCGGCGGCCACCGGCCCCTGCCACTAGGTAGCTGGCTAGCGCCCTTCTCACGGCAGTCGGTATGATCTCATTGACTTTTTTCTCCCTACGTTGATGCAGAATTACACACCTCTCGTTCATCCCAACGTCCGACGGCCAACACATTTTCCTCGTTCTTTTCTCCCAGTTTCATCCATCTCCAGCTCGGAAATTGTCTTTGTGCCAGCTCGTGAACATCCAGGCACTCACCACATCGCATGCGACCATGTCCACAACCGCTGCCAAGAAACTTGTCGTCTGCGGTGGAAGCGGCTTCCTGGGGTCGCGCATTTGCAAATATGCAGTCGCTAAAGGCTGGGACGTCACTTCGATAAGGTATATACCACACAAGACCAGTCTGCGAACATTTATCGCTTCTCTTCCTCTCAGCTAACAAAAACCGCAGTCGATCCGGCGAACCTCAATGGGACACAGTCACCTCATCACCACTCCCCCCCTCGTGGGCCCACCGAGTAACCTGGGAGCGCGCAGACATCCTCCAACCCGCCACATACTCTGCTTTTCTCAAGGGCGCAAACTATGTCGTCCACAGCATGGGCATTCTCATAGAGGCAGACTACAAGGGCATCGTCTCCGGCAAAGAGTCTCCCATCGCAGGCCTACAGAAGATGTTCTCGACCGTTCGAGAGCGCGGCACTAACCCGCTGGACAAGCAGACCGGTGATGACATCAAGCCCGCCGATCCGACCGATCAGTTTTCGTACGAGGTCATGAACCGAGATAGTGCTGTTGCGCTGGCCAAGCACGCCGCCGCGGAAAAGGCCAGTGCTTTCTGCTACATCTCTGCGTGCGGTGGCGCGCCAATCATGCCGCCTCGGTACATCACTACCAAGAGACAGGCTGAGATTGCGATCCAGAACAACTTTCCGGAAATGAGAGGCGTGTTCATGCGGCCGCCGTTCTTGTACGATAGCTCGCGCAGGTTCACTATGGGTATGGCGGCTCTGACGGGGTTGGGAGTTGCCTTTACGCGATTGACGGGCAACTATCTCAAGGACTTCATGGGTGCCGCGGGAACCAAGCCGCTCAAGGCCGATACGGTTGCCGAGGCGGTTGTCGAGGCATTGGGAGACGAGACAGTCACTGGGCCAGTTGAGGTACCGCAGATTGAGGAGTTGGCTAACAAGGCCTGGAGGAATTCCATGCTGTAGGCGATTATATGCTGGCTCCTGAGAGGAGCCTTTTCAATTGAAGAAAAGTAAAACAAAACTCGCTAGGCTGTAAAATAAAACCCATTCGACCAACCAACCACGGATACAAATCAATGAGAGAGAGAGAGATAAGAGGGAAAACAAAAGGTCCAGCATCGTAGGATCATGCCTCTACCGTCCGAACTAGTGATGAACGAATCCGAAAGACGTCGTCGTCATATCATCGTGCCTCTCTCAAAGCTGTCCCGTATATCCGCCGTATACTTGTCGTAGAACCGCGCCAGCTTCTGGTTGAACTGCTTGTTCTTCTCGTTGATGTACGTGACATCCCCATCATCCCCATTCTTAGCCATCCTCTCCTTCCGCTTCTTGAGCCTCTGTTCCTCCGCGCGTCGCAAATCAGCCACCAGCCGATCCACCGACGCCTTGTCCGGCTTATTCTGTGCAAACGTCGTCGTGTCCGCCGTGGAGTAAAACGAT
Organism: Claviceps aff. humidiphila group G2b; assembly: GCA_018360325.1. Lineage (NCBI taxonomy): Eukaryota > Fungi > Ascomycota > Sordariomycetes > Hypocreales > Clavicipitaceae > Claviceps > Claviceps aff. humidiphila group G2b. The sequence continues at coordinate 131,453 of SRQG01000015.1, forward strand.
CCATCGCGATCCACAGCGATCAACTCCCCATCTTCCGTCTCAACAATGTCGAGACCCCCCGACGCGGCTGCCTTTTCAATCGCCGCCGCCTTCTGCTTCTCGTACCCTTCCATGTCGGGTGCAATATTCTTCAATTGCCGCTTGTAAATCTTGTTGCTCTCCTGCTGGGGGTCCCGAAAGACGTTGTTGTCGCGGTGTGTCGCCTTCTTCTTCTTGCGCTTGTCCCATTTCTCACTCTCGTCAATGGTCCAATCCCAGGCGCGTTTGCGCTCAAAGTCCTCGCCCGATTCTTCGACCTCGGCCTTGAGGAGCTTGTACGCCGCGATGTCGTGCTTGCGCTGGAGGGATGTGAGCTGACTTTGATCGGTGCCCAGTCTTTGCGATTCCTTAGTGGCTTCTTTGAGGTTGGAGTCGGATGAGGACTTGGCTCGTGCTTGAAGGGCTTTAAACCGAGCCATGCGGTCTTCTTGTGTGTTTGTGGAGGTTTTCGCCGGTGGTGCGCTGGAGGACGCGGTGACCTCTTTCGGAGACGCCATGGTGGCCAATGGCAATACTAGTTTGATAAAGTTGATGTTCTGTAGGAGCTTTTTGATGAGACAATTGAATTCGGAATGTCGGAACGAAGACTGAGGAAAGGCCGAGTGCGAGGATGCAACATGCGCAAGATATGAGTGAAGTTAAGGTAGATTGATGATGATGAAATGTCCGAGCCTTCGACGAAGGGAAACGCCTATCACGTGATACTCAATGCGGCGCCTTGGCACGTGATATGTTACACTAGGTACATACCTAAGGTACATTATCCATTTACACACGTGAATCCAAAACTCCATCACCAACTCGCAGCGCCACGCACCGAACAGCAACATCATCACAGCAGACAACCTGTACAGGTCAATTGAGAAAGCATTCCAGAAGGCCCTCCGAGCTCCTCCCACGAGAGGAACCACATGGGCGTCCATCGCCGCGAGGGCCGCGCAGCCCCCCGCCTATTGCAGCCTCCCCGCGACTACATAGGGAATCGCTGATAAAGGGCACCAGCATCAACGACACCGTCTCGGGACGAAGCCCCGCGGAGATCATCAAAGCAGTGAACTCAGCGCTCAAATCCGAGGTGGCCGTAGTTGCACGCCGCCTTCAAAGCGGCGACACGGTCATAACATTCCGGGACTCGTCGTCCCGCCTCAAAGCCGAAGAATGTGTTCAAACCGCGTTTGGACCCGAACCGCCGGGTTTTCAGCGTCTTCGTCAAGGGTTTCCCCGTCCGCTTTGGTGGAAGGACCATTTGCACGCAGTCAAAAAGAAACTCGTACGGCAACGCCTCGCCCTCACCGCACTGGCGGCCTCGACGTGGGGGTGCCCCCCTCCGCGAAGCACGCCTTCTATACACGCAGGTCATCCGCAGCACGATGGCATACGGAGCGGGTATTTGGCATACCCCCACGAAACGCGGAGGCGTGGCGAGAGGCGTGGCGAAAGCGTTCGAGACGGAATAGTCGAAATGCATCCGAGTTGTCGAGCGTACAGAGGCTAACAGAGCTACCCCTATCAGCGTTCTTGAGACCGAATCCGCAACCCCGCCAATCGATCTATACCTCTATCACCTCCAGCGCCGCTTCTACGACAGGATTGCATCGAATGGCATGGGCGAGAAGATACGTCAAGCTTGCGCGACAGTAGCAAACCACCTCCGCCGACGCCAGCGCCGCAACGCAACGCAGCGACGAGACCGCCGTTCGAGCCATTCGCCGGCCGTCCCCCTCCGGACCCGGGAGGGGTTCAGCCGAAGGAGATTGGAGCGCGACTGGAAGGAGCGATAGGAGGCGGAAAGAGCACGCGTGGCACTCCGGAGACCGAATCGCCAATTCCCCACGGCCGAACTCGCACCAAACTTACATTCGACGAAAAAAATGACACGGCTCCATCGCTCTCTGCTCAAACACAAGTCTGCCGTCCTCGTCCAGATGCGCGCATTCCTGTACGCACGGAACGTCCCCGATGTGGACTCAATCTCATATGCCATTGCTGGCTGGGAACCGATGACATCTATCACGTGCTACTAGATGCCCAGACTATTCCCACCTCCGTCCCATACCACTGCGCGACAAGAGGGGACCGTCAGACAACCGGACAAGGCACACACGTTGACGAAGTGGCTGATCAGTGATTGCCACGAACCGGCTTCACCAATTCGCACTGGCCACGAAGAATGGGGAGCAAGCAGCGCAACCACGGGGCCGAGGGGCTCCCAGGCTGCGTCCCATTCTTCATGCAACTTGGCGGCCAGTGCGAATTGGTGAAGCCGGTTCGTGGCAATCAGCCAACGTGTGTGTGCCTTGTCCGACGTTGTCGCGCAGTGGGCCCACGTCTGGGTGTATGGGACGGAGGGGAATAGTCCGGGCATTCGAGTAGCACGTGATAGATGTCATCGACTCCCAGCCAGCAATGGCATATGAGTGTACAGGAATGCAGACTCGTGTTTGAGCAGAGAGCGATGGAGCCGTGTCATTTTCTTCGTCGAATGAAAGTTTGGTGCGAGTTCGGCCGTGGGGGGTTGGCGGTTTTCCACGGGAGCTGACAATTCGACTGGTATCAGAAATGTGCACACTACTACGGAGTTGGGGCAGAAACGGTGAAATGCGATAGCAATACGTGCGCTTTGGTCCATAGTATAATGTTCTCGTTGTGAGACACGCTGTATGATAACTTGTGGGCTTTGGCGCAGACGGCGGTGACTGTATGCTGTGGCCCAAAGCGTACGACGAAGGGATCGTCACAGCCGCGATCGAACTTGTCGTCAGCGACCTCGAGAAAAGAACTAACCTTACGCCAATTACTGCAGTTTGAGGCCGATAGAATAGAGCTTCTGTCTTCCACAATGATGATAGAGGCCATGGAGACGATGTGCTATAAACGAAGGGCGCACTCTACTGGCCACCAAGTTGTAGAGATGACAGAAAGAAAACCGTCCATACGTCCTGTGATGCGAACGCCATCAGAGAACCTGACTGTTCTATGCCCATCCGAATGATACAGGAAACACACGGACGAAAGCACATTGGTGCACTAAACGCTGAACTCGGACCCTGGTCTTACCCCCCCTAAAAGGTTCGGGCTATTCTAGTTAAGGGACGGTCAGCAATATACCTATGTGTACATCCACAGGCGACACGCTCCCGAAATGCGTACTTCCCACAGGCAGAAGTTATATTGGTGTACAAATGAAGTGTACTGTGTGTAATTTGTTCGATGTTCTCACCGGCGTACAACCACACTGAAACATTGCAACCAAAGAGAGTTCATATCGATACAGAAGGCTGGAAAATTCATCACCAGATATTTCCGAGATGTCCGAGTTTCCCACTCGCAGGCGACTCGGTCTCATAACGCCTGAGACATGGAGAGCACAACGCAGAAGATACAGCATCTTTGAATCACACATGGCCTAGATACCAGCGACGTGGAGGAGGGGTTTTCCAGGGGAATATTGATCTTACGGGCTCCGATGACATCTCGCAGTTAATACGTATAGACACAGAAGCGGACCTGTCGAAAAGGCTGGATATCTGAAGAAAAACGGAGTGTCTGTTTCAAAGATTGCGACGAGGCATCACCAATGAGCAAAACCACCGGGCAAGATGTCTAGGCGTGCGGCAGTCAGAACCGTCGGAGGCTGGTGTTTCAGTATGGAATTTGCGGCGGGCGCCAATGTATCCAGTATGCCCGGCGCAACTTGCAAATTCTATAGCCGTGATAGGTACATATGTGAGCGCGCTCGAACAAAATTGTTCGGCCGGTTATCACAGCTTGGTTGCAACTACCTCAAGCAAGGCGGCTTCTTTACTTGACAAATGTGCCATGTGTTGATGCGCTCGACTGCCTCTGCCTGCGGTCTAGTGTTTCAAAGCCAACGGCCACAGCTCTTCGGAGAGGCGTGCTGTCAGCGCCGCATGTTACTATGTACGCGAAAGGAGGCTGCGACGAGACCGCCGATCCGTTTCGGGGGCGGCAGGTGTTCCGCTTCTGCTCCAACCATGTAAATGCAGAGATTCCGAGAAACGGCCTACAGATATACATACAGCCTCTCACCGAGTTTCCATAAGCCCAGAGTCGTAAAAGACACCGCCTCAATGAGCACATCTCTCATCATCGATACCGCTGAGACGCAGACCGCAACTACACGCACGCTACCTCACGACACTGGCGCGTTTTGGCTTCGTCCGAACAATCTCGCAGGAATGGAGACCTCTTTTCTACTCCTCTGGAGCCCGCTCCATACCTGGTAGTCAGATCCTTATCTGTCTCTGGTGGAGGCGATGATGTCGTTGCACGCCTTCGCTGCAGCTCTGATCAGAACCATACACGCCAAACCTGCATCTGGGGGCATATTATCTGAGTTGCCCGCTTGTGGAGTCCCTGACGGCGGACGTACGGTGCAATAACTTTGCAGAGCTCCGTTTTCTGGTGCGCAGACGTGTTTGATGATGACACGACTCAAGATCTACCTGATTACTGCATCATGGCGCTTAAAAAGTGCATTGCAATGATCGGATCATGGCCTTCAGCTGATTGAGGCCGGGAGCAGGCTTAATGTCAGATGATATATGACAGGAGACAAAAAAACGTTGAATCGACCTGCGTGGCCATATGTATGTATACTTCAAAGAGAAAGCAGGAAAAGAAAGATGAGGCAAAGACCGGGGTAGTGACTTGGTGCTGAGCGGCTATCTCGGCGCCAAAACCACCGAAGTAGGGGTTGCGTACATAGGACCGGAGGAATGACGTGGAATATGCAGTGGCTGCATGGAACACACTTTCGGTTTCAGCTACATATGTACCTATATTCTCGTGGAATTGGTGCCACGATTCTGTAGCATGAACATTGAAGAGGGAGAGAGAGAGAGATAGTACCGTCACCATGAGACTGGGTATAGATTTGAAGGTCGAGCTCGGGACGAGACACGTGGCGGCCCTTCTGCTAGCCAAGGCGTCTCCCTTGTCGCGAGGCCTTCACGATGGGCATTGATGGCACCGGCAACTGGAATTGGTCCAGAACGGATCAAGATAGCGCGAAGGAGTTGGGGTTCAGCTAAGACGATGATATGTAGGTATATGTAGCCGCTTTGTACACCAATCTGGTGTCATCGATGGCCTCTTGGCAAAGCCTCGGATAGGAGAGAGAAGCGTGCTGCACCGTACTGCAGAGTGCTGTAGTTAAAGAGGACGCCAATCGGTCAAGCCTCAGCGTACGGAAAGAAGTTGTGCTGGTACTCTATACACATGACACTGGAGCCATGAATGAATACAAGATGTCTTCTCCGATATGCTCGCCACAAGGAGTCGAAATACATAGCCAGTGGGTAAGGTCTAGGAAGCAAAAGCCGGGTCCAAATAAGGTCGCGAAGGGTCAAGTACCTCCACGTGCCGAGCGATTACCGTAAATCACAAACCGGGAGTCTTGGACTTGGAGAAAAAACCTGCCCAACCCTGCAATTTGCTGGATGCAACGCTGATGAAACGCAAAGACATGGATTCAGGGGTCCGTCCCGAGGGAAGCCCCCATGAGCTTTCATGGCATGATCGTGCAGATCTGGCAACCGTGACCCCTTAAATACTGCAAGTCATTCCTAGCGTCATGCTGCGACCCGTTGAGGAAGTCCAGCCACTCGTCGGTCTTTCGTCTCGCCCATCTTTGTCGGACCTTTACGGCTTTGGCAAGGAAACGTTCCAATCTGAATACGGGCAGGCCTTGGAAGCGGTATGAGAAGGATGGGAAGCAGCGACATGGAAAGCCCATAATAAAGCGACAGCCGCGATATGCATCTTAGACGGAACGCAGTGTCGTCCCATCATTCATGGACTTCATTTCCAGGCCTTTTCTGGCGCACGATAACTGCCCTCGAGGGCGCATGCATGATGCTTTAGTAGTGGCCAGGTCCATGTGTGCCCATATCGTGCTGGACGTGTTGTCCAGGCGGCATTTGGTGTTCCGCATGACTCGGCTGATGCGCTTGACTTAGCGGCGAGCAAGTCATTTTGAACTCAAAGAGAACGATGCATTGCGCTCGAGCAACAACAAGTCCTAGAAATATGACGGTCACGGCTCAGTCGAACCGTACGACACCGGATCATGTGGGTAGTGAGAGCTGCGTCGTTCAGTGGCAAGCACCATTATGCGCCCCGTGGTGGAACAGGACTGCCTGATGAAGAAGAAGCGATACTTGGGTTTCGAATCTCGATGCTCGTGTGGGTTTGATTCGGGATGCACAGAAAGGGTGCGTCACTCGAGAGCGGATGATCAAGTGGCGGACAAACGTAGACCGCGTCGTCATTCAGACCCAGGCGTCTGTTGTGTTACGTGACGAGGGACGCCCAAGATAAATAGATGAACAAAGTTCCTCTCGAGTCTCGAGTCTCGAGTCTCGTCGGCGATGCGGCTGTTGCGCTAAACAGCGTACACTGCCGCGGGCCGCGCTCGGCCAACGAACCGAAATGTAATGGTCCATGATCCATCATATCAGCCTCCATTCATGCGATCCATCGATGCTTATGCTTGGCCCTGTGTTGTGTCATACCCATGAATCATCAGGTAAATGTGAGGAGGAAAGGAAAATATAGTGGCGTCCATGCTGCTCGGAAGTTGGAGTTGTAACTTGTAAAGTTGTAACTTGTGGCTCATGGCCCCCCCGCTTAGAATCAGCGTTGCGAAACGCGGCCGCAGTTCGGAGCTTTGCTTTGCTTGTACTTCATCTTCTCTTCTCTTGCTCTTGCCTTCGAGGCTTAGACTAGGAGGTGACTCACTCCTGTTCGGCTGCAGACCGGAGATGCGAGACGCGACAGATACCGAGGACTCAGGAGGAAGGAAGAACACAAAGTACTCCGTTAGAGTCATACATAACACCTGAATATTGTTGAAAAATGACGACACCCAGACATATAGTCCACGCCTAGACTTGAAACATGACAGCGCCTAGACATTGAAATGGCAACGCCTGGACATTACTTGTGCGCCGTAGAATATGGCAACATATACATACCCCGTACATATATTGAAGCACACTTAGACATTGTCTGTGGCAGTTTGAGAAAAGGGATACATACTGCGTCTTGTACATAGCACCATTGAAGGGGTGACCGACTGGATAGGATGGATCAGAGAAAGAGACAGCTGCTGTACAGCCTGGACTCCGTAATGGTATGGTAGGTAATGCGCAGGTTCTGCCTAGGGGAACAAATGTGATCAGAGGGCGCAATTGCACAGCCAGCCAACCACGGATAGGCTACCGGTATTCGTGAATCGTGGCGGTCTGAATCTCAACTTTTTCTCGCTCTTATTAGATGCCTTGGCGTTCTGGCCCCAGCCTTGTCGCACCCATTTTTCAATGGAAACGCCCCGATCGAATGACGGTGAACCAGAGATTCGCTGATGGGACCAACTTATGGACTGATGAAAGGCTGATTTCCTCTCAATTTCGTCCATTTCCCAGGCCCTTCCACGAACAATACCTGCACGGTGCAGGTCACGACGAAGGTCACGACGCAATGTGCGTGGGCGGGCCACTTGTTTCGTCCAGGTGCTTTTCGTCTCGGAAATTCTGCAACAACTGTCAACAGTGAACACCGTCCAGTGCTCGCCTATGATTGGCCCGATTATCACTGCACGTCGAAGCTTGATCCCGCATGTACCGGTACCTTTATTAGGAGGTATGTATGTACCTAGATGCTTTGAGGTACCGTCAATACCGACATCATCATCATGGTCTTGGACTCTTAGGTATCTACCCCTGTTCGCGCCACCTGAAATGTTCTACATACTCCGTACCTACATATAAGGTTTGTTACCGCGGGCGCGAAAGGAGGTGCATTGTGCAGGCGGCAGCAAAAGCAGCAGAGCGGGACGAGTCTCAGGAGTCAGGACTCTCAGGCCCGGTTTAGCAGGTGGTGGTCGGTCTGGTTCGTGATGGTTGACTGTCGATGGGTTGAAGGTCGAAGCAAGCCAAGGAGCCGACACCCACGTGGCTGCGAGGGCTGTCAATGTCCAATTGTCAAAACCTCACTTGTTTTCGGAGCAATGGACGACTTGGTTGCTCGTCTAATAACATGCCGTACGTCAACCGTAACTTGTAAGTCCGTACATTAATGCCGAAAGCGGCACTAAGACCCCGGTGCCGAAAAGTTACAACGGACGGAGGGCCAATCGTCGCGGCATCGTGGCCACGCATCTCGGGGAAATGAGCGTTCCTTCCTCAAGACGGAGATCCACATGCCCAAGCTGCTGGTTAGCCGAATTGGCATCATGACATCGTGGGGCATCTCATGCGTCAAAAGGTTATTTGCCACCCCATGTTTGTCTCGTCGTCCGTCTACAATAACATACATACATACATACATATCCGCACGACTCACGAGTGAGTGACAACTTACGTGTGTGCCTGGATGCCCGAACTGCTTTGAGCTGCTTTGAGCGCTTTGAGCTGCCACTGTCAGTCTGTGGGACTCACCACTGACCAGTGACCACTTGCCTTGGCCCATGCTTCTGTCTCCACCTGACTGCGTCTACGGTCTTGGCGTCGAAAGTTAAAGCCACGAACCTGTGCCTGCTCAGTGCTCACTGCTGACGATAAAAAGCCTGGGCCGTGTAACGCGTTGCAGGCCCACCGCGTGAGGCTGGAAAATTGAAATTTCCATGAGCAGCACCGAGTCTCGGCGTGTTACATACTCCGTACATCATCTCACCGCGTCTCACCACGTCTCATCAACATTCAAGGACCACCGAAGGTGCTGTTAGCCTACCACATTCCAGTGGCTGCTCACCAGCCACGCCCGGCCAAACCTTGACGCGGGTTCCTGGCGCCTCGATAGCTTCGATAGCCTCGATAGCCCGAACAGATGATGCATGTGGGACATGGCTGCTGCCCGATCCACCAGCCTTGGCCGGCTGCTCCTTCCCTGTGCTCACTGCTCAGCATCAGACCGGACGGACGTCTCGCAGTGTTCAATATACAGATTCCCGTTGCTCTCGTGCCAGAAAATGTCTTCGTTGCGGTCACCAGACTTCTTTCAGGCAGTACAAATTTGGCCTTCCACCCGCCATCCATGCAGTTTCAACATCATATCCGACTGTTTCTTCCTGTCTTGTGCTGTCTCAGCCTGTACCACCGCTCTCGTTCCATCTGAGATTGTGTCGTCTGCCACGGGCGTCAGACGTAACACGTTCATTCTGCCTGCGTGTCACACCTCTCCACAGACTTTCCTTTCCAGGATCGGTAGGCAAAGGCAACGTCAAGGCAAGGGAACCCAAGAAAAGCAACGAGATTTTCCCCGCATTGTGCGGCCAACACGCGTTGCTTGTCTTAGCCTCTTAGCCTCTGCATCGACACACGGTTACACCATTCACGCGGCGAATAACATCACACAGCACAGAACTGCACAAAAGAAGAATAGCCAGCGAGAAGGTACCAGCATTGCCAATCACACCTCTCTTGCACAGACGCCATCCTTGGCTGCCGTGACGCAACCAAGTGGGCTTCATTACATTGTGCCTGAGTTCCAGCAGCTGGCCTTGCACCTACATACCGGTACGTAGTATCTCGTCCATTTTCCCCTTCTCTCGGCCAGCTTGACCAGAGTCCCGAGGTCTGAGGTTGTCTGAGCTCCCCACTGGTTCGATTCGAAACTTGCCTTTTTCGTCCACCCTTCAACGGCCCCAAGTACCTTTACGGCCAAGCTTTGGTGGCTGCGAACCACCCAGCCGCCGCCGCCGCCCGCCGGTTGCGTCTCCGCTTTCGGCTGTTGATGACCCAGACAGAATCAACGACACCGCACTACGACCAAGCCACGTACTTTGCGCGTCTTGTCCATTATAATCATCCTTATCATCTTCAAAGTTGTCAACTTGTCACACGTCAGGGGCACCAAAGAAATTTCTGATTACCGGTCCTAGCTCCGTCCTCGTGTCTATATTATCACGCCAAGCACCTCTTGTTTCTCTGCCTTCCTGTCCTTCCTTCATCTTTACCTACACCATCGAGGCGAAGTTCGAACAGTCTTCACTTCCCTTGGTCAATCAGATACTGTCCGTTCGTCTTTGTCGTTTGTATTTGTCAATCCAAGGATATCCTGCTGCTCATCACCGGCACTGGCAACACCCGTTCACTATTTTCACCAGCGCCACCACTTACACGGCTGCTTTCGCTAGTACAATCTATACCCCTCTGCCAAGGTCACCCAGACACTTGAGCTAGCCGCCTTCTTAACCTTTTCTGTTAGGAGACAGTATTGTGGAGTCTAAAGTCGGACATCGACACCGTAGGTACCTTGACAACGCTCGTCAACTTACTTCATTACTGCATTTGGTCCGTCAACGTTTGTCTGCTGTTTTCTGGACCGCCATTTTGCTAACACAATTGATAGTTTCATATTCGGTCGCCATCCTTTCAAATCCGAGTGTACTCAATTGTGTTTCCGTGGACATTCTGGATTCATCGCCCAGCATCGTTGTCATCAACTCACTGACGGACACGGCCCCACTTCGGCATCGATGCATCACCATCGAAGAAGGTCTGGTCACGGCCATGGCAGCACATCAACGACAGACGTCCGTAAATCGACAGCCTCCTCCGACTCATCATCAAAGTCCAAGAGACCCAGCACGACGAGACGACACACGCCCTCTAGTGCGACAAAATCGAGTCGAAGCCACCACGACCGCGAACACGAGGAAGATGAAGATTCTTGTTACTCGGAGCGAGAATTCTTTCCTCAATTCTGGTGAGTTATTGATTCATTTTTCGCTTTTGAATTTTTTCAGCTTGGGACTCGACACTCCTACCTTTACCCTCCCCCGCGGCTGACCAGATTGTGTTGATAGTGCAGTCTGTGAGACGCAGTTCTCGTCCCCGAAGAGAAATTTGTATTGCTCTGACAAGTAAGTATTGATAGATTGCACGGTGAATTTCTAAACTTTGAATGTCTGGCGTGTCAGACTCTTCATGGTCTATCGAGATACATGTACCAATGCTTGTTCCCAACTAACATGTTACTATTCAGATGCCGACAACTCGACGCAAACGTGGTTCCGTCACGACCGAGGAAATACTCTGTCACTGAACAGAGTTCGTACTACAGCACACTGCACACGGAGCCACCGGACATAATTCGTAGAGCTTCGCCCTCTCGACCTCTTTCTTCGACCAGGAGACCTTCGCCACCAAGACATCTCTCTGACTGGCCCTCGTATAGTCGAGGAGCTGCGATTAGTCCTTCTGGACCCAGTCGACAGTTAGGACCGTTTCGATCATCAGCGTACAACAGCACACCTGACACAAGCTATCAATACACTTCGGGAGATACTACATATGATACGAGCACATATGATACGGGCTCGACTGGACTCGACCGACCAGCCCCGCCCCGTCAGTCTGGATCGGGGTCGAAATCCAAGAGCGTTGATCTCCCGACACGAGTGTCGAGACGGTAATGTCTGATGGCTTCAGATGAAAGTGTCGCAGTTTGGGAAGAGACACCTGGGGAACTTGGGGGCGCAGAGCTTGCGATCGAAATGTCGCCACCGATTGAAGTGCTTCTAGCTTGACGACCACGCCACCTGAGTTTCATCGTGGGTGGATTGCTTTGGAGAGCGTTGGAGCTGCCCTGATCGGTTAGATTGGTCGTCCCAACAAGACGTCACATAAGACTGAGCTGGAGCAGCTTGGCATTGGCATGCCGCCATTTGCGGGGTAACAGGGGTGTGTTCCTGGATCCGGACTGATTGGGCCCGAGAGTGTTCAAGGCGGGGAGGAGCTCAGGGACTTTGAGCAGGGTTGCTGATCCTGGCTCGCAACTCCGTTTGCGACGCAGTCACGCAGTACATACCCATGTATTAAGTGCTGACAATATCTGCCATGGCATCCCACGGCTACGACCTGATGGCGATGCATCCAATGGACTCAGCCGATTGGAGAGAGCTTCATGTGCTATGGCTCTCTTTTCTACAAATGTAACCAGATGTTCCGACAGAAGCGAGAGGGTGGAACTTTTTGGGGGCACGAAAGGGGGTTCTGAAACCTGATACGTACATAGCTCATTGCCTCGCTTTGCCGAGGTCCTTTTTTCTTTTCTAGCTTCTCCCATCATTTATTCAGGCAATGACAAGAAACCACAAGATCTTCTTGTTATCTCGTGACACTACGAACAAAGAACAGTGCATGCCATGACGAGGACGATCGTATCAAGATTGGAAGAAGGGGGTGGTGACATGCAGGGAAAGAGGGTACGAGTAGGTTGTACGAATATATAGCGATTGGAACTAATGAACAAACAGTCGTAACATTGAGATTGTTGCAACACAGCTTTGAACACTTAACAGTAGGGCAGATACAAGATACCACCTGTCAAAAGTGAAATCCCGCCATTCTAGGTAAAATTTCGTCATTGGCGCAGTCAAGGTCACGAGCCCCATTTGCGGAAGACTGCAACCCCAGATTCCATCATTTCGAAGCCTTCAGATGTGAGAAGCTAAGCAGATGGACATTGGCTTCGAACATTGGGGTGCTGCAACCTGACGCGCCACGAGCACATTTTGTTTGAGAGAGGGAGGGGGGGCAGAACACCAGAATGCATGAAGTCCATAAGAAGCTTCAGTAGACTCCTTCTGTTGGACTGAAGAATGCCAAGAGATGACCCCGGACAAGAACAGAGACACAAGTGCTATGCACAACTCAAGGCTGTGGTCACGACTCACGAGCGCCTTCAAGTACATACCTCTGGGAGACCCGCCTGAACCGCGCGTTTACGGTTTCGTCATAAATGAGTCCAAAGAAGCTCAATAGAAGGGGTGGATTCGTCGTAAGTCGTCGTATGTACTTCGTACCTTTGCCGACTGCGAGGCCTGATTTGGATGACGACATAGGAGACACAACTAATAATAAGTGTCACAGACCCAGGGGTTTCCGGACATTTGTCACGGAAGAATTGGCGTGTGTGTGCAGTGTGACTGTGAAAAGAATTGATGCCATTGGGGGGCGATTGCTTCGTAGTCTCGTAGTCTACTTGTCTGTAGATAGGGGCCTTCTTTTTTTTCTTTTCACGAATCCTGTGATACGGGGTAGCCTTGTTGGGTTTCTTATCAACCCAAGCGCCGCCTTGGGCTCCGACTTTCGGCTTTCAGGCCCCCCCCGTCGTCGTGCTGACAACTTTGCTTATTATAGCGCAGGCGCAGGAGACGAGTAAATTGGGTACCTAGACGAGGGTTCGGAGGGTCGATGATAAGGGAAAAAGGGTATGTATATGTACCTATGTGTCTGTAAGAAGCTGGTGTGCCAACCACTGCCAAGCGTGATGCAGCGACGGTGGCGGTGATGCTGCAGATGGGATAGGGGAGGAAATTGGAATGTATGTACATACTACTGTAACAAAATAACTTGCATGTCTGGCCTTTGCCAAGATGCCAGCCATCTGGGGTAGCTTGGTGCGAGGGTGGTACAGCATGGAGGAGAATGGCGTGTGATGAGATGAGGTGGTGAATATCCTGAGTCGCACGAACGACGTCAGTGCGGCGGCGGGACGACACCCACGGTGACCCACTAGATAGTGGGTGAAACAAGCCGAGGACTGTAACCTTAGTCGAGAACAGGTGCAAAAAATCCAGCTCTCACCAATTTTCGTCGTCCAATGTCCACGTCTGCGACAATTAATCGGAGATTAACTAGTGATGCAAAGTTCCATGAGTTTCAAAGCTGGGATTGGCGTTTCTATGATTCGGTATGACTGGGACGCAAATCACAATTGACGACTCAGCCCGTTATGTATGTATTTCGTGACCAAGAAGTTAGGGACATACATACATAGGAGGTTAGGTACCTAGGTATGTAGGTAGACCGTAGGTACATACTCCACGGTAGGCGAATTCACTGAGATACATAATACGGTATAGTGGGATCCCTTTCTAACAGACGTAGTAGATACCTAATTCAGCCTCCAAAAATTTTGTGATCAATTGTCGCAGACGTGGACCTATTGAACAACGAAAATTGATGAGAGCTTTCCCGACCAAGGCCACAGTCCTCGGAGGAAGACCTTAGTAGGTGTCCTTACGGTGCTGTCTCCTAGTTGACGCTCAGGCACGTGCTAAGTCACATGTAAGCTAAGCGAGAGCGGTGACGGTAGCTCCCACACAGGAGGAGCACGGCAGAAAACTCAGCGCGGGGATCCATCAATTCACAGGAAGCCCCACCCACCACAGGGCTATTCGCAAGTCTATCAGCAAGACGATTTGAACATCTCCTATCCGAGTCCCGCCCCCCTTCGTGTAGTCGAGTCTAGCGATCGCGAACTCGTTAAGTCCACCACGCGACTTCCATTTTTCTCCAACTCAGCCTTTCTCTTCGACGAGACCCCAACGTTTTCACCCGCCTTCCTTCGCCGGGACCAGACATCGAGCGTACCGTCAAACTTTCGAATTGCCGCCGATCTTCCGAAGTCCGACTAGTCCCTCACACACTCCCACCGGTAGAAAGTAATCATGTCTGCCGCCAAGACTAAGGAGCAGCCGCAGCTGCTGTTCGTGGATGGAACGTTTGAGGAGCTGGCCAAGGAGATGGCCGAGTATCTCAAAGCCGACGAGGCCGTCCAACTGTTGGCCAAGGACGAAGTTTCCAAGGAAGATGTTCTGGCAAAGTTGGTGGCCGCCTCACCTGGCCTGAGCACTGTCCCCGAGAAGGAATACACGGCTGCGTCGAATCTCCTGATTCACCTCGTTTTGCAGTCTGCGGACCCTAAGAAGTATCTGCAGACTCTTTGCGGCAACCTCGCCAAGGTTCCTGTCAACTCATCCGTCCACGGACCCGGATTGTCGCTGAACGCCCTAACGACCGTCTTCAATCTATTGCCAGAAGGAGACGTCATATGCGCGCGAATCTTCATGGAGATTGTCAAGTTCTTGAAGGCACACAACATGTTCGACACCTTGCGGCCGTATCTGGAGAAGCTGCCCGAATGGCTCGAGTCATGGGAAGCGAGCGAGGAGATTGAGCGCATGATCTATGAGAACGTGGCCGAGGCTGCGTGGGAAGCCGGCGAGGAGTCTACGAGCTACGGATTCATTCTCAAGGCTCTGCGGACATTTGATGCCGATGAGAAGGACGAGATCACCTCTGACGAGGCTCAGCGGCTATCTCTGCGTGCCGTCAAGATGGCCCTTTCCGCCAACACATACTTCCTCTTCCAGGAGCTCCGTGGCATCGCCAGTGTCCAGGCCCTCAGCGACTCGCACCCCATCTACTCGCAATTGCTGGATATCTTCGCCGAGCAGGACCTCGAGGACTACGACGACTTCAACGAAGAGCACGAGGGTTGGCTGGAGCAGCAGAAGCTCGATCACGAGAGACTCCACCGCAAGATTCGTCTCCTCACTTTTGCCAGCGTTGCCGCCGCCACACCTAGCCGCGAAATCGAATACGCCAAGATTGCCAAGGCGCTTCAGGTCCCCCAGGAGCACGTCGAGATGTGGGCTATTGATGTTATCCGCGCCGGCCTCGTCGAGGGCAAGCTGTCGCAACAGCAGCAGAAATTCCTCGTCCACAAGGTCACGTACCGCGTCTTCGGCCAGAAGCAGTACCAGGAGCTGTCCACGCGCGTGGACCACTGGCGCGCCACTCTCCAGAACGTTCTGGACGTCTTGCGCCAGGAACAGGCCAATGCCATGTCACAAAAGGAGCGCGAGGCCCAGGAATTGGAGAGGAAATTGAACACTGCGGGGATGGGAGGAATGACTGGGAGCCGACGACCGCAGCCCTTAGCAGCGCGGGAGGAGTAAATGTTGATGGAGGATGCGATGAATAGAGAAGTGGAAGGAAAAAGAAGGGGAGGACGCTTTTCTTTCAGATATTTAATGGGAAATGACTGTTTTATGGCCAGGATTCATCGAATATGCGTATGCGTAGGCGAGCGGTGAAATGCGCCGTATTTGAAACCCCATTCGAGGATGTGGGAAAGCAAGGCAAATGAAAGGAAAGCGAAGGAGAGGACTGAGGAAAGGACTGAGGAGAGAAGAGGACATGAGAGGCGAGAGAGGAACGTAGGAGGAAAGAGAATCAGCCCATGTACGTTGGCCGCTCACCAGTTATGGTTTCATCAAAAGCAACGCTTTTCGAACATCTTCTAGTCCTGAG
Organism: Claviceps aff. humidiphila group G2b; assembly: GCA_018360325.1. Classification (NCBI taxonomy): domain Eukaryota; kingdom Fungi; phylum Ascomycota; class Sordariomycetes; order Hypocreales; family Clavicipitaceae; genus Claviceps; species Claviceps aff. humidiphila group G2b. The sequence goes on from SRQG01000015.1 coordinate 147,622, forward strand.
CCCTGATTATGATGACACTGCATATCGTGTTCATGTTTCCGCGCCATCTCCACTATGTATCTTCTTTTTGCTCTTCTGTTTTGCCGTTCATGATTATTCTTTTAGAGCTTCATTATATTAGTTTCTGCGTAGCTGGCTTGACAGCAATGCCGTATTCTGGACTTGGACCTTTTCATGCTTTCCTATCACTCTGTCATGCGGGTCAGTCCATAAGTCAATTCGTCGAGGGGATATGCCATTATCTCAAGCCGGGCCTCCTGCGTCCCATTGCCACTAAATGCGCAAACTCCCTTGGAACTTGAAGTACGGCTTTATGTAGAAAGCAAGAGCCTCATCGATTCTGTTTTGCTGTCTTCTTTTCGGCGTTCGTCCGACCTCGTGGATTCGTGGGGGGCGACAACTGTTCAAGTCGTGATCATGTAGCAGCGGCTATTAGAAACTACGTGTGGTATTCCATGCAGACTCACTAGATGGCACGAGGTCATCTCAGCGTTGCTTGCACAATGCGACCGAAGGAAGTTGAGTCAATGACAGGAGAGTGTCCATTAAAGACAGAGAGAGCCTTCTTCTTGCGTCGGGCCTTGTGGTGAGTGAAAACAAACACAAGGACAAGAAAAAGAACAAAGAAAGTCTACAGTAACGCAATCTATTTACTTAAGAGCTTGTGTACATTTACCCTCACGGTGCCGATGGCGGGTGTCTATGAACACCAGGCAACGAAAGCGGGCAGAGTTGCCAAAAGTGGATGACAGAAAAATAGAGCATGCCTCGGTTCCAAGTCCCAACGACAGTTGACCCGCACAATGCTAGGAGGATTAAAAAGAAGGCAGACTATGTATACATAAAGTTTCGGCCCCCCCGAAGAAGTTGTTCAAGAAAAAAAACCCCGTCAGGAAAAAAAAACATAAGAAACGCATGAAAGAAGGAATGAGTATTCAAAAATCCTTGCCCAGCCTCTCCTTCAAGTGGCCCTGCGTCTTCACAAAGACAGCCTCCGGCGTAGGCGTAGCATCCACCTTGACCACCTTGCCCTGCTTCTCATAGTAGTCCACAACCGGCATGCTCGTCTCGACAAACGTGCGGAACCTCTTGCGGATGCTCTCCGCATTGTCGTCAGCACGGCCACTGGTCTTGCCACGCTCCATAAGGCGCTCCTCCATGACCTTTTCAGGGCAGTCGTAAAAGAGCACCATCTTGGCAGGGCAGACCGTGTTCTCGAAGCTGTACGCCTGGTCAAGCTTGCGGGGGAAGCCATCAATGAGGAAGCGACCCTTGGGGCTGCCGGCGGCCTTGGCCTGGGAGGAGAGAGCTTCCTTCATGGCGTTTTCGAGAAGTTTGATGGTGACTTCCTTGGGGACAATGAGTCCGTTCTTGATGTAGTCGCGGATGAGGTCGCCGAACTGGGATCCGGGACGTTCTTGCTCGGCACGCAGGAGATCACCAGCCGAAAGGTGGATGAAGCCGTGCTTCTCGACCAGGTTGGAGCACTGGGTTCCCTTGCCGGCGCCAGGCCCGCCGAGGACGAAGACAACGGTCACTTCAGAGGGAGAGAAGGCCGGTGTAGGCGCAGGCGCAGGTGTAGGTATAGGTTGCGGGTTGCCTGCCGTGGGCATCTGGCTGCCCGTTTGAGAACCGTTCAACGATGAAGCCATGCCTGCGAAGAGGGAAGAGTAAGGTCAGCAAGGACGAGGGTTCGGGGGGGTGGAAGAGAAAGAAGCTTCGAATGGCGAATGGCTTGGGACAACCGATCCAGACTGACCTTTGCGTCTGTTCACAAGCGCAATGTACCCAAGAGTGCCAATCGCAATGACGGCGACAAAGGGCCAAATCTTGAACTTGTCCTTCATTCCGGAAGGCTCGCCTCCAAAAGAGTACATGCGACGTTGGTTTTGGCGGCACGTGCTGCGCCAACTCTGCGGCAAGGCTGACGTCGTGGCTGCACCACCCACCGGTCTGGCATTGGTGCCGGCGAGGCGGCCTGCCAGGCGCAGGGGAGCACAGTTTCGGCAAGCCATTGAAGCGAGGGTGCGTTCGGCACTTTCCTTTTGAAGCGATCAGGCGTTGAGGGTTTGGTTGCGGTTGTGATGCGGTGGTGACAAATGTTGTTGTTGTCGTTGTTGCTGCGTGGCCGTGATTTTCTGCACGTCGGATAGGAGTAAGGGCGCGGCGGGGCACAAAAGGGAGGTTCTTCTATAAAAGCTGCAAAGATGGAGCGAGCTTCACAGGTAAGGTATGTAGCACGATACAAATTAAGCAGCGCTTGAAAGATTAGACAAATGAACAAAAGCCAAAAGAGTGAGAGTGAGAGATTGCCATCTGGTGCGTCTCGTGCGTTGTCGTACGTTGTTTGTCCAATTTGGTGACGCGTTTCAGGAGATTCCGGCACATGCACCATCACGTGGGGAGCGGGGCCCATGTTCAGGAGCAATTCAGGGGCTGGCTACAAGTTACAATGTCGATGTGTGCCATTGTAGAAAAAGAGAGACAGGCTAGCTATGTATACGTCTGACGTTCTGAAGTGAAGGTGCAGTTCTAATAAACTCTATCTCTGTTTCTATCCTTTCTATCATAAAGAGGAAGCGGCTGTCCTCCTTGAGTTTCCGTGTAGAAGAATGTGTCATCTTGTGAGTTGTTTACTCCATACATGTTCTCCCATATATAAATACGTTTATTCTTTCGTTTCATTCACAATTGTCCTGAGTTTCAAGAGAGTCCATGCTATTATGAGAAGAATGTCTGAGTGAAAAGTCGTGTGCAAAGTTGCCGTAAAAAAAGAGAGAAGACTGGGTCAACGAGTGAAGAGTTTCTCGAGTCCGCTGTTGAGTATGCTTCCCGAAGAATAGGGGCCAAATTCCGTTTATTGGCCGTTTCCATTGTAGGCAAGGTAGTTGACGGTGCCCGCGGGAACATTAAGAATTACCTTCTTTGTGGACAGAGACTGCATGCGCTGGCAGAGAGCAACGGGGCTGGAGCGTCCCTCGAGAGCGTAGAGATAGGCAGCGAGACCAGCAATGTGGGGAGTGGCCATGGAAGTTCCAGAAATAGAGCGCTAGAAAGCGGAAGAGTAACAATTAGCTTACCAGTAACCAGATCGGCTTTTCTCGACTTCACATTCAGGAAGCCATAAACGACTAAACAGAGTGGAAGACTTACAGTGGTGCCACCGATCCAGGTAGAGAGGATATCGCTACCCGGAGCAAAGATGTCGACCACAGGGCCGTAGTTGGAGAAGTAGGATCGGTTGTCGTTGATGTCCGTAGCGCCCACAGTGCAAGCAGTAACCTCGGAGGCGGGCGAGAAGTCTGCAGCATTACGGTTATTGTTCCCGGCCGCGACAGCCAGAAAGACACCAGAACGGACCAGAGCGGCAGCAGCCTGGTTGACAGCCGTAGATTTGGCGCCCCCCAAGCTCATAGACGCGATGGCACCCTTCGGGCAGGCCCTGGTCCTGGCATCCTGAGCAACGTAGTCCATGCCAGCAATGATGGCAGAGTAAGGGCCCGAACCGGCGTCATTGAGCACCTTGACGCCGTACAGCTTGGTCTTTTTGGCAACACCGTATGTCTTACTGCCAATGGTGCCGGCGCAGTGGGTTCCGTGGCCGTTTCCGTCCGTGTCCTGGCCCGAAATGAAGCTTTTGAGGAACGTGGCACGGCCCTCAAATTGGGGGTGGCTGGCTTCGATGCCCGTGTCGATAATATAGGCGCAGGTACCAGCCCCAGCACTGCCGTCGAACCGATAGTTGCTGTTGCCCTTTGCACGGTGAGAGATGCGACCGAGGCCCCATGGAGCGCCAGGTTGTTGGACAAAGGCGTTGATGTGCATCAAGGCATCCTTTTCGACGTATTCGACCTGTGGGAGTTTGAGTCACATCTTCTATCCGAAAAAGGAAAGATGTTGCCAAAAGAGAGAATATTCTAATGAAAAAAGCTCTGTTACTCAGCAGAAGACATCACAACTTACATCAGGGCGGCCTCGAAGAGTCTTGAGTTCCTTCTTGGTAAGGTGACCAGCAAAGCCGTTAAAGGCGTGCTTATACACAAAATCGGCCTTGGCCTGCAAGATACTCAGGGTCTCGTCGACGGCAAGGCTCGCGATGCCGTCCTTGAACTTGACAATGTACTTGTCAGCAACGACATCAAGTCCCTGGGGCGTCAGAAGAGGCGCGGGTTGATCACGGGTCTCCACGGCCGGGGCGGCCAGGATGGCTGGGAGAAGAGCCAAGAGAATAGACAGTTGCATGGTTGCGGTGTTTCTATCAAGACAGAAGGGTCGGCCAAGGACAAGCAGAAGTAGAGACGGTGAAAAGAAGACGTAGACACGGGATCAGCTAAATAGAAAGCTGACTTGGCGAGGATAGAGGCTTTCCATTAGTGACGTGCCAGGACGGCGACCATTTATACTTGTCTTGGGTGTTGAGCTGGGATGTCGTGTACGTAGATGTATATGTTGAATGTATACACAAAGTGTGCAGGTGTCTACACAAAGACGTCGTGGACGACAAGACTTATCTCGGACTCATGGCCAACACGCTCTTCTCCCAAACACGACCTTCCAGAAGGGGAAGCTCCCGATTCCGCGCCTTGTCGCCATTACACGCTAGAATATGCCCGTGGCACATCTAAGAGAATGTCAAGAAAGCTGTCAAAACACTGGCCGTGCGAGAATCAACCCCGTGAGCCTAATACTTCCGGCGTTCAACTCTTGCTCCATCTCAGAATAGGAAAGAGCCAAGATTTGGGGTTGAGCAAGCACTATGAGTGTGCCATGTGGCTACTCCGAGAGCTTGAAAAACGCGCGCTCCGTTCGTCCATGAGACATGAACGCAACGCAATCCGGGAAAAAGAGATTGAAGTCCAAGATGCCGTCCCGGCTTCATCAACGAACCCCATGCAAGGCAGAGCGCCATTTTCGCATCTAACCCGCGGGTGGGAAAGGGGCTTTTGAAAGGAGGTGACAGTCGTGTTACGGCCGTGCGACCTGAATAATGCCTGTGGCTGCTCCTGAATGGGAGGGATGGAGTTCGATGCTCCTGTCCTAGCCGACCCGTATCGCAGCGAGGATCTCTGGAGGTATCGAGTATGGCTGTCGGCGCGAATTACCTCCACAGCGAACGAGCGGACAAAGTGGTGACACTGACGATTCTCTCTGGGGACAATTGGACCGACGGTGCGAGGCGAAGAAGCCTATCCTCTCTGAAGCGTCCGCTGCGCCGCGTTGTCTCAGTCTCTTTGGAGAGGCGTTCCGTCGTCTGTCATGAAGCATGCGCATTCGAGGTCCACGACATGAGAATAGTGCCTTGTTTGTGGAACGTGAGGGCGGATGTGGCGTAGATATATGCGACTTGAAATACCTATGTTGGTAGGACATTGTGCAACATTGAACACCGTCAGCTGTGAGGGCATCACCAACAGCTGCCGACCACAATGTCAAACAATGGACTGCTCGTGTGACTCCGATTACCTAAACGGGACGGGCTTTGCACAATCTCGTTACCGAGGCTTCCACGGAGTAAGTTGTTAGGCGCGCCGCGCCAAATCAGCCGCTTCATGGCGCGTTGTGGCGCTTCGAAGTTCGCGGGAACCCCACATTGACTACGGGCTCCACACAACCCGTTCCCCAGCCCCTCCGATTCCACCCCTCGCTGAGTCCTGAACACGATAATCTCTGGTGAGAATCCCATCTCCGTGCAAACGCCGCCAATACTTCACCACCACAAGGACAGACCAGGCTCATTAGATCGCTTTTTCCATCTACATACATCACACATTATCCATTTTTACCAATATTTCATGTTCTATTCGGCCGTCTGATCCGCTTGCTGCACAAACTCAGCCCCCGACCTTTGACTTTTGGCTTTACGGTTTGAAGTTTTGAGTTTGGGCTTTCGGCATCGCAGCCTCTCGAATAGCTAGTATTAGGTCTCTTCACTATATACAGTCCTTGTGAGACCATCTGCTCTCGATATGGCCCAGCCAACTATGCGAGTAACGCGGTCAACAAGCCAAGCTCTACAAGCATCTTATGCCAAGTCACACGACCTTCCTGGATCGAGTATGGGACGAAGAGGCACATGGCAAGATGGCCAATGGTGGTGTAAGTCAAGCCTGACATGTTCGTACACAGGAGCTAGTCTCCCTTTTTCCTTTCTCACTCTCTTTTTCTTATTTTGCCTCTTGAAATCGTCGTTGAGATTAAGCGGCTTCTCCACGCTCCGGACACATGCCCGGAAAAGGTGCCCTGCCACTTACCCCCTCACACGACGACGAGGTACCGTGGGTGTTACAGCATTGAAGAATGGTAGTCTTTTCAAAATGTCATGCCCGTCAGCTGGACTAACGTGAAAATCCTTTTTTGGCCTCTGCATGACTAGGCAAATGCGATCCGCCTCATCGGGCGACACTTCAAGCAGTGAAAAAAGAGGGCCAAAACAAAGGCAAGCTGTTTTGGTCCTGTAGGGTCTATCCGTTCTGCGATTTCTTTCTTTGGAATGATCAGGCTCTTTCCCTAGAAAAGGAAGCTTTGGCGGAGGGCCTGCAGCAGACTGAATCTTATGGCGATGATGGTGACCAGGAGTCGGAGGAGCAGCAGGTGCCTAAAACGCCAACATTCACGCAAAAGCCCCTTGAGTCGTTTGGGATTCGGTCGAGGTCGTCCCGACGACTGCTGCTTCTAAGCGAAGGTAATGCAAATGGCGGAGGATCTGAGACGGCCACCGCCAGCACCAAGTTCGTCAGCACCGATACCATGCGGGAGCATAAGTCTCCGTCAGAGAGACTCTCGACTTGTCCTACCACACCCACCAAGAGGAAGCGCGTCAAGCAGGAGAACTTGGACAATGAGGACACGTTCAGCGACCTCAACTCTGATGACGAGCGCGAATTGGCCGAGCTGGCCGACGACAGCGCCAAAAAGGCCGCTCTGAATAAGTCCGTGGCCGACGTATTTGTTACTCCCGCTACCAATCGGATCAGGGCCGACATGCCCTCGGGTGGTCTTCCCACGCCTCCAGTGTCCAGGCAGCTATTTCCGACGGCGGACGGCAGAAAGTTTAAATCGGTCTCCTTTGAGTACCCTGCCCTTCCCTCTTCTGACAGAATGCCGCCGACGACGCCGAGCAAGAAAGCAGTCCCATCGTCTACCGTTGCTCGGTCCGGAGCCAGTGATGCCTCCACTGCGGCTCCATCGAGCTCCGCCTCCGATTCCATCCAAGACCTAGCCGACGAGATCAAGAATCTCATCCGGGGCCAAGGCTTGGACCCAACCATTCTGCGAGCCGTCCACGACCACCTAGATACCGCCGTGCGGAGAACCAAGGGCATTGCTCTGGGTCGCGAACGCGCCCGAAAGGACGTGCAGCAAAAGGAAGAAAGGATTGCGAAGCTGCAGGCCAAGAACCGTGATCTGAAGACCCAGACTGTGTATGATCGACAAGTTCTGGCAGAGGCGAAGCACGATATTATGGCGCTCTATCAGAAGATTTGATGGCGGTGCATTGGAAATTTGAAGCAAGCATGGTAGCGTATAGGATACCCAAGAAACGCAGATATTCGCTCTCCTCAGGGAATTGGATGCACAGCAGGCATGGCAGTACATTGAAAATTTGACGCATAGCTAGCGGGGCTGCGTGCATATCTGGCATTTGAAGCAAAGCAGGCAAAGCAATGCACATGTAATTTCGTTTTGGCAGTATATTGGGAATTTGAGTTAGGAATTCAGAAGCACACCATTAAGACATTGTATCACTGAATTTGACGCGGAGAGGACAAGAGGCACGTTTGATCTTTTCTCAAACCCAGCCTTGGCATCAAATAACACCGGAAGAGGGCCCGAAGGGGGGGGATGAGTCAAAAAGATTCATCATGAAAGTCTTGTTGCCTGTGTACATAGTTGATGCATTCGGGTAAGTATGTACGGAGTACAGCATAGCATATTCCCATCAGCCACGACATATCCTATCTCTTTATTTGTTTACTCCTGTTCTTTTACTTCACCTACTTCACCCCAAGCAGTCGGTGCTTTAACATGTTCCGTCTTATTAAAAGGGGTCCCAAAATAAGATCATCCCTGGTGAAAGACTTATTACGTGATGGTCCCGACGAAAGGAAAGTATTCGCGCGCCTAACAAGTTACACGAGCATAGCATCGTAAGTGCAGCCATGGCAGCAACTGCAAAAGAATTCAAAGCCCAAACAAGTGGCCAGTCGGCCGCCTCTGTTTCCAATCTCCAGACATACCTAGGTATTTACCTAATGTACTCCGTATTCTCGCCGCATTGAGTTCGCGCATCTACTAACATATAACTTACACGGTGGCGCTCCTACAAAAAATTACAAGCCGCAACATCACACAAGCAGGACACATAGAAACTGGTAGCTGTGCCTGCATATTCCAAAGCTACACGACTACAACTTCATGGCTGCAGTATTCCCCGCTCCCTATACATACCTCCTACATACCTTTATACATGATGTCCCCCCCTTTCCTTTTATGACACCACCGCCGCCCCAGTAGAGCCGCACGTCGTGACACCACAGAAAGTATGTATGTATGTAGTACATATGGGAGAATAATTAGATGAATCCTACGCTACATGCTTGCACCATCGCACCGCATCGCATCGGTCTTACGGTCTTGACCACCTTCTACCGTAACTTGTAAGCAATCCGCAGCCGCTACTAGCAAAAAAAAACGCCGTGGCACCACTGAATTGCACACAGTATGGGCCTCATTACCTACCTAGTAAACGAGCAAAACCTGGGCTGGACAGCCATGCACCCGAGTTCTTACGTCAATCAGGTTACAGGTAGGAATCGTTGGCTTGGCCATGAGATGACCAAGTAAGTACCTATGCCACTACGGAGAGGTAGAGCAAAGCTCATCAAGTACGGACGGAGTAACAAAGGGATGGATTGCGACTTTGCAAAGACCAGCATGTGGGAAATATCCTCAGCGGCTCAGAGAATATTCAGCGACTCGGGCACATACATGATACAAGACAACCAACCCACAGTTCGTTTTAATTAAAAAAAAAAAGTGAATATAATGAAAATTGTAGGCTACGACAATCCGTTTCCAGGATACGAAATCGGATGATGAAATGCAAAGACCCCCGCCCCGGCCCAACCAGTCTTCTCTTCCAGCTCTATGCGACCACCACTCTTCCATTCCTTGTTTCTTGTTCGAGCAGCTGCTCCTATACTTGGATATCGCCCACCCGCCCGCCTGCCTGCCTGCCTGTCTTACTCCCTCCCTTCCAACAAAAGAAACCCCCTCCTCAATCTTCCTTCATTCACGTGACGTGGCTAACAATGTCCTCGCGTCCTCGTTCGTCAAAAGACCCCTTTTGAACTCGATAGTTAAAACTCCAGCTGCTCATTTCTGCCACGCCACGCCACTTCACGGTCCGAAGCCATGGCTAATTTTAATAAAAAATAACTCGTTTAGTAAACACGCTTAAAAGGAGGCACAGGCTTGCATTCATTCTCATCCAGCGTCGTCGAAATGACACCCCGGTACGACAAGTCGACCTTGCCATGGGGCTGCTTCTGGAAAGATAGCGTGTGCTTCATCCACTGCTTGTCGTCTCGCTCGGGGAAATCCTCTCGGGCGTGTGCGCCACGGGATTCCTTTCGGGCGGCGGCTGAGACAGCGGTTTGGGATCTAAAAAACGCACAGGGGTCAGTGATGGTTCAGGTGAAAAAAAAAGACAGAGCAGGACAACATAGAGAGCAGTAGACACAATGAAGATAAAAACACCATCAGGTTCTGAGGCTTCGATCTCAAGAAGAGTACTTACGCGCAAGTCAACAAGTTTCGCAGCTCCAACGTCTCCACGAGGTCAGAGTTCCAGATCATGCTTCGGTCCTTGATGCCAATCTCCTTGAACATGGGGTCAATGGCGTTCATCTTGCGCACACCCTCATCCAAGCTCTCTTGGGTTCGGAACACGGAGACATCAGTCTGCATAGCCTTCTGCATAGCCAGGCGAACCTCGGCAGTGCTCTTGGGGCCCTCGGACGTGCGGACCTCGTCCAGGACTTCAATGTGCTCAGCGCCAGCATCCGCAGGAAGGGGCTTGAGCTTGTCGCCGGGCTTGAAGTTGTCGCGGATGGTGTGTGAGACAGCACGGCCAAACACGACGAGATCGAGCAGGGAGTTGGCACCCAGACGGTTGGCTCCGTGAACAGAGACGGAAGCGGCTTCACCGCAGGCGAACAGGCCGGGGACGACCTTGTCGTTGCCCTTGTCGTCGACGGTGAGGACCTCACCTGTGTATCGGGTGGGGATACCACCCATGTTGTAGTGGACGGTCGGCAGAACGGGAATGGGCTGCTTGCGGACGTCGACGCCGGCAAAGATACCGGCGGTTTCGGAGATACCGGGGAGTCGTTCAGCCAACACTTCGGCTGGCAAGTGGCTGAGCTGGAGGAAGATGTGATCCTTCTCGGGACCGACACCACGGCCCTCACGGATCTCCATGGTCATGGACCGCGAAACGACGTCACGAGAGGCCAGATCCTTGGCAGTGGGGGCATAACGCTCCATGAAACGCTCACCCTCCGAGTTGAGTAGATAGCCGCCCTCGCCTCGAGCACCCTCGGTGATCAGGCAGCCGGCGCCATAGATACCAGTAGGGTGGAACTGAACAAACTCGAGATCCTGATTGGGGAGACCAGCACGCGCCACCATGGCCATGCCGTCACCCGTGCAGGTGTGAGCAGATGTGCAGCTAAAGTAAGCACGGCCGTAGCCGCCAGTAGCCAGGACAGTGTTGTTAGCCAGGAAGCGGTGCAGCGTGCCATCCTCCTGGTTATACGCTAGAACACCGCGACATTCGCCATCCTGCATAATCAGGTCCAGAGCAAAGTACTCAATGAAGAAGTTGGTGTTGTGAGCGAGGGACTGGCCGTACAGCGTGTGCAGCAGGGCGTGACCGGTTCGGTCGGCGGCAGCGCAGCATCGGTAGGCCTGGCCACCCTTGCCGAACTCCCGTGACTGTCCTCCGAATGCTCGTTGGTAGCTGTCGAATGATGAGCGTTTGGAACAAGCAGATAATGAAGAGAGGCACAAAAGGAGCGCCGAAAACCAGAGTCACTCACATTTTGCCTTCCTCAGTACGAGAAAAGGGGCAACCGTAGTGTTCCAGCTCGATGATAGAGGCAGGAGCCTCACGCGTCATGTAATGAATCGCATCCTGGTCACCCAGCCAGTCTGATCCCTTGACGGTATCGTACATGTGCCATCTCCAGTCGTCTTCGTGCATGTTTCCGAGAGCGGCATTGATGCCACCTTGAGCGGCAACAGTATGTGATCGTGTGGGGAAAAGCTTGGAGATACAGGCAGTGTTGAAGCCGGCCTCGGCAAGACCAAAGGCAGCACGAAGACCGGCACCACCAGCGCCGACAACGAGGGCATCGTACTCGTGGTCCTAATTGATTGAAGATTAGCATGATACTTCACAGGCGCTGTGCCTCTCGCTTCCAAAGTCTCCTCTCTCCTTGATCCGTTCTCTCTTTCTCTCCCGTTCCACTCATCTTCTTATTCAATACGTACAATGACGTTGTACTTCGTCGTCAGGTGAGGAGACGCCTCCTTGGCTCTCAAGGGGTTATTGGTGATAATTCGGGCTGGCAGAATCTATCTTCAGCTCGTTGTCCTGTACCTCGAAATCGGCATACACCGTAGAAGCGCAAACTCACCGGCAGGTCGTGTTGTGGAAAAGGCCCTGGCCTGACTTCTAGCCACTCGTGAGAACTGCAACGCAAACATGACGTGTTAGCACATATGGCACCAACTCAGAGCAGTCTCCGCGATCCATGTCGGTGACGCGCCGCGGCAAGCAAAGCAATTCCTTTCTCGAATACAGTCTGCGCATGCTCATATGCGGCCACAAAGCAACTCGGGACGAAACTCTGCAAACCGGGCATTTCGGTCAAGTCGGGGGGATTTCATCAAACATACGGCTGAGCCAGCGACCATTTTTCTCAAAGCCATAGAAGAAGCCATGGTCATGGAGAATCAGGATCAAGCGAAATACATGCGCCGGGACAATGGGAGGCGCAATGGCGTTTTGAAAGAGTTCTCAGACAGATGGGGGGGAGAATGTCGAGGTCGGGATCAGGAAGTCAATGAGCAGATGTATGTTTCTTTGCGCCGCGTGGAATTGGAAAGACTGCCGGGGCTGGGGACGGGATGGCTCGCTTTCCTCGGTCCATTTGACCAATCAGCGCGGGCGCATTAGTAGCAATCCATAGCGGCGGTGGAAGTAGCCTAATTACATACCTACAACGTTCGCCACCGACACACCGCGCCGTAGCGGCCTTCTTTGATGAACGGGTACTCGGAGACCGTGGGGATTTAAGCTACGGCGTTGCAAAGGCAAAAGATGCGCGACAATGAGAGGGAAGTGAATTGTGATCAGTGCGTGAGGCGCATGTCGGCAGCCGCCTTGTGCCCGTTTGGCCACGCTCTACCGGCCTCTTCTGTTGCCGCCTTGTTGCCGTGAGTCCGTGACACAGGCCACCGAGGAGGTACATATGTACCTACCTCATACGTCACGTGGGTCTGTAATGTGCGGATCATGGACGAAGTTCCACCTTCGAAGCCGACTCGGACAGTCACGCAAAACTAGAGCAGGCCGTGACCTTGTGAACTGAATCGAGTCAATCCCGTTGTGAACCTTTCACATGCGATAGGCCGTATCTGACGGAACGCCAATATAATGTACCTCACTTGTTATTTCCACCTTGGGAGATGTGATATATTCGGTGTCATTTTTAGCTGCCGCAGTCTAGCAGAATTCATTAAACCTTGTGTATGTCCTGCCTCTAGCTACCTCATGTATTCCTGTATTTCTCCAGCTTCCTTGCTATGCTTCTTCGCTTCTTCGCCTCGTCTATGTTTTACCCAAGGCTCTTACCTCTTCTCCCCGCCCAAGCAGCACGCCAAAAAAACAAAATCCCCCGCAACACATCTCTCGTCGAACACAACCCAAAAACAGGACCATGCGTAGAGCAATCTGTCCAGACTCCAAAAATAAGTCCCTGTCTCCCATTTCTTCCGCTTCACCCCCTTCACCTCGCCAACACCTCCCGCAGCATAATCAAGAAATTATCATGTAGATTATGAACCTCCGAGATAGGCGGCTTAGCCGGCTCCCCAGCCGAGCGACGCAGACGATCCTGTTTCTTGGCCCGTCGCCGTCGCTCCGCCTGTATCGGATCCAGCTCGTCGTCCTCCTCGGCCTCAGCCTCCGAATCATCATCGATATCATACGCCATTTCCTCAAGATCTTGTCCATTGAGGCCAAAGTCGGACGAATCGAACTGCATGTTGCCAACGGCGCTAATTGAGCCAGGTGCCTGGCCCTCCGCCGCCATCTTCTGCCTCGTCTTGTCGTGGTGCCACTTCTTTCGAGCCTCTTGCCATGCAATGAGGGCGTCAATCTCCCCGACGGCCTTGTCTGCGTCTAGGACTCCGGCGCTGACGCCCCCGGCGAATAGGGCGTTTACGTTGAGGGTGCCGTTCTTGGGGCCGTGGCGGAGGAATTCCAGGATGCCTTCAATCCAGCCCATGAGTTGGGTGAAGAGGCCGTTGTCGTGTGTGTGGACCTCGTGAACAAACTTGTAAAAATTGTGCTCGTGTCTCTGACATAGGTCTATAAAGGCTTGGACTGTCTGATTAGGATCTGCCGAGGCATCCTGCTCGCGGCACTTCTCGACGACCTGATGAGAGGCATTGGTCAGTACACGTGGAGCGCTCACTTGCTGTCTTTTTGTTGTGACTGCCTGCTGTCGGCGGAGGAACTTACTTTGATCATGTCGTCTATAAATACTGCAAAGTCAGTCACACTACTGTAGACATTGGCAGACTTGTAGACTCTCACGAGAGGCTCGTAGAAGATTGTGAACAAGTCTCGGAAGAGGTTTAGCGTAACAGGTTCTTCTATCAACTGCAGCATCATTACTTTGTCGCGCTGACGCGTGCACAGCTTGAGAAGTTGCTTCAGATACGAGAAGAGCTGGGCGCCCTGCTTCAGCTCCTCATCCACGTTCTCAACTGCGTTGTTGAACGCTACGTAGGCGTTGAACAGTCGCTGGACCTGATCTCCCGTGAGCTCTTTGGGTTCAAGGAGATCAGATCGTAGAATGGCAACAATGAGATCAATCTTCTCTTCCTCGGCTTCGAGCCGAATAGACGCCTTGAGGTCCTCATCAGCGTTCGTATATAGCTTTAACTTGTCTGTGAAGACGGGATCCGCAATCTTATTAGTCAGAGCATCGATGGATTTTTGAAAACTCTTGATTCCGTCATTCAAAGTCAGAGAGAATATTCGCTGCATCAGCGATCGAGCACCGAAAGGCTGCGCCAGGAAAACGTCCAGCACGCCTGACATGACTGCTGCCGGGTTGGCAATTCGAATGACATTTTTGAGTACCGTGTATGGGATGAGTGAGTGGATGCGCTTGGCTTGTGCGAAAAGCTCAGGTGAGTTGTCCTCAGCGAGGAAGACGTGGTATATGACTGCCGCAATCTCTATTCGTAGCCATTCTGCAAATTTCTGATACCGCAGGCTCAGGTCTTGGATCGTGCTCTTTTCTTTAATTTCCTTGAAGAGCATGGTCAGACCGTTTCTTTCAACGATATCTCGGCGGAATCTATGGCAAAAATCAGCATCGTCACCATTATAGAAGATTAAAGACCGAGAGGAGCATCCTGGGATCACTTCATCATGTTGGATGAAGAAGATGGGGCATATTCACTCACTGTTCCATGTATTCGTCAAGTTCTGCGGCACGCTTCCTCGCAATTTCATAAAACTTCTTCTGCTCCTCAATGCGCTTCTCATCCACTGCTTTGCGTCTCGTAATATCCACGACATCATCGTCTGTGGGGGTGATTGGCTCACCACTCAGAAACTCCTGCATGGCTGCCGTATTGGCGACTTGGGGATTGTGCAGCAGAGATCGGAGAAAGGAGCGAAGAGAAACTCTTTGGCTCTCTCTCCATAGCACGACGCTCTGCGATCCTTGAGTTAGCTTTCTCATGCACTTTTTTCTTGATTGACCAATCCGGAGGAACAACATACATCATCACCTGCATCCTTCTTGTCGACGGACAGGCCGAGGCTAGGTTTGCTGTCGACAGAGACACGAGGGGTTTTACTAGAGTAGATTGACCGAGTCGATCCTGGTCTATTGCCTAGAATACAAGTCAGATTTCTGAATACAAGTTCGGGCGAAGGACAGAGAGATGTACTTGACCCACTTGCGGACAGCAAAGATGATATGCCCCCTGATTGCGGCGGCGCACCAGTCCTGCGGGTAGAGACCGACGACATGGAAGACGCATCAGAGTCGTCCGCATTGCTCCAGCCCGTCCATAGTGCTGATGTGGTTGTGCTCGACTTATTCTTCTTGGGCAGCGGAGGTAGGATTCGGCCAGGCAACTCCGTCTTGAGCCTTTTGTGTAGCTTGGCAAAGTCGCCGTACCGCCTTCCGACGAAGTGTTCCAACCCGCCCTTTTGCTTGATACGGAGCAGAAACTCGGCGTGCTTGTGCTGTCTGATGTTGCGCTTGACGGATATTTGGCGGACACCTGACACATTGACATCCCATCCATTGATGTAGTTGCCCTCGGGAATTGTATTCATGACGCCAGTATCGATTGCATTGCTGTCCACGAATTCAATCTCGGAGAATCGAATGCGCTCCTCGAAGCCCGAGGAAGTGCCAATGCCAGACACCATCATCAGCTCCACCAATTTCTGGGCCTTTATTGCAAGCTTTCTTCGCTTTGTTTCTTCCAGCCGGTCTTCAGAAGATGAGACGCGTTTTCCAGCAAAAGATTCCAAGAACTGCACCATGATGATCGCATGTCAGTATCAAATAGGATTAGAAATGACCAAAATCTTCTGGAGCACCGCGAGACGCACAACTTGTAGCTTGTCCTGCCAAAACTCCTTCTCCTTGGCCTTATCAAGAAAAGGAAAGTCCCGGACATGGTGGACAAAGATGAAGCGAAGTATCGGTAGCTCAGACTCCTGCGGAGACACCTCGCCATGCTCAGAGCGGAACGGTGCCCCGAATCGTTGGAGGGCGGTCGGAGAGTTAAGTTCGCTGATTTCCCATTTGACCTGCTTAGAGATCAACTCCCGCTTAAGGTCTGTCTCGGGCTCCTCGTTAGCACGGCTGCCCTCCTTCGCTTCTTCTGCTGGCACAGGACCACGGATAACACTACGCACAGTGTTCTTGTTTTCCCGTCAGGGCTTGGCCGGGGATGGCAGCCGAGCCAGAGCGGGCGGCGCGGATTGGCAGTTGTTGGCTGGTCTCGGCGGTGGAAGCTGTATTGTCGACAGGCGCTGCTGCTGCTGCTGCTACTACTGCGGGAGTTGAGGCAGCACCGGCCTCACTGTCTTGAGCCATGGCGATAGTATCGGAGGCGATGCGATATTCGTCGTTTGGGTGCGCGATACAAATGTCGCACAACGCTCGCAAGCGTTCGAGGAAATAGAAGTCGTGAAAGTGATATCTGTCTATGACTCTATGTACACGAAAAGTCAGCTTTTCAAATCAGGGAAGATCGAGAGTCAAGACAAGTTGACGGACCTGCTGACGCGCGGACGGTCTGAGACAAGGATGGTAGCGTCACCGGAAGGCCAGAGGGCAACAGCAGGCCAACGTTATGGCATGGTACAGGGGAGCTATAGGTATGCAGTCCGCTAACCGTTGTTGGTTGTGGGGGATCAGGCGCTTCCCGTGCCGCCGGCGGACGTGTGTGATCGATTGGTCCAGGACTCCAGAGTCCAGAGGCTAGCCGTCTTATGTACGGAGTACCTTGTAAGTTGTACCAGCGCTGGCCGTTGAACTTGCATCGGTTATCCAACAAGGAAACGGGAATGCAGCAGTTATAGCACTATTTTCTTACCACTTCCCCTCCTCTTGTTTATCGTCTTCCTCTCTTTATTTGTGCCTTCGCCTTTCCTTTGCGGACATCTCGGCTCGCGTAACAATTACTCCGTACGACGGTACGACCCCATGCCACAAGCGTGCCACAGCCTCAGCCTCCACTACCTATGTATCTCGGCGGGTGTGGAACATGTTACATCATGGCTGTGCCTGGGGCGCATCGCACAAAGACTCCAGCTCCAATTTCCAACAAGGCACAGCTTCTTCTCTCGTGCCGACTTATTTTACGTGTGCAACTAGCATGGTGCTATATACTATGTACTCCGTACACGGTACAATAAGGCAAAGCTGGGGCCATGTTGGAGCACTAGGTACTCCGCCCGGTTCAACAAACAGGAAGTATAACAAACGCAGCAGCCCGGGAGATCCGGAGTGGCGGCGAAAGGCTTCAACTCGCTCAATCGGAAGAAGAAGATGTCTGATTCTGAAAGACACTAGATTCTCAACCCAGGTACAATACTTACGAAGTTACGACTCACAGCCCGTGATTTCGGAAGTACTCCGTCACAACTGAGCCACTCGTTCAAAGTCGTACATGACATACGGATACCTACATACATACTCGTGGGTGCAACCTAAAAAGGGCTCCCACTTAGGTACTCCGTACAATGCCCTCGAGTAGATGACATCCATGTGGCTTCGCAGAAAGCAGGACACCTTAACCGTGATGATATTTGTCGGCCCTATTATCCCTTCTGCCTCTCTTCATCCCCTTGCAAATTCGGCCCGCAATCGTGAGAATGTTGAGAGTCCCCACATGAGGAAATGAGGCGCGTCATATCAATATTGCAGCCGGTGTACGGGATAACAATCTCCGTTGTTATGTATGTATCAGAGTACCTACCTGGTACTAGGTAGATAGATAGAGTACCTACGGAGTACATGGTCTGTATTTGGCTATCATGATCACTTTCTCTTTGTTTGCTCCTCTTTGTTCTGTTTTCTTTTCTCTATGCATGTGTAACACGAAAAGGTCAAGAACGCGACAAAAGAAACAGGAAAGTAAGGTATCGTTGCCAACGCTACAAGATGATGCTCTAAAACTACTCCGTACCGGTATCAGATTCTTGTCAATGAACACAATGTCCGCCCCTTTGCCCCAGGAATACAAATGCAGATGCTCGAAAAAGAATCCGAATGAAATCAATACAAGTTCCTCCCAAGAGCATTCAGAAAAAAAACATCGCAACATGCCCAAGCTTATCGAAAGCTTGTCAGAGCTTGTCAAGCCATCAGAGCCCCTCAAAGCCATCAGAGCTCCTCCAAGCCTGAGTACCAAAGCTCAAGGCCCCTCCAGACTCATCAACGCCAAAGCTCTCAAAGCTCAAAGTTCATCAAATGTCCTCAACCGCTCCGTATCCCGCACCGGAGTCTTCCACAACACCTTCCCCGCGCTCTCATTCCGCCGCGCGCTCAACCACGGCGGAACATTTGGACTCATACCCATCTGCCAATCCCGCACAGATGCCACCGCCTCTCCCACCCCCCCTACACCAACACCACTACTGCCAATTCCAATTCCACTGCCACTGCCACTGTCGCTGCCGCTATCGCTCTCGTTCCCGCCGCTGGCGTACTTGACACCAATCACCAAAGCAAGCACGATTAATGCAAAAAGAGTCGTAGCAGACCATATAATCTTGAGTCGTTTCCTCGTCCGCTCCTGCCACCGCTTATCAGCCTGCTCCCACCGCTCCACCGCTCTCTGCACCTCATCCACCCGCGAAGCCAGCGCGGCGATCTTATCCCGCGCCTCGTGTATGCGTTTCTGCAGACCAGCTATCCGGGCTTGTTTCTCATCGAAGCGGCCCGCGGCGCTGAGTTGGCGGATGATGTCGCTTTCGAGGTCGCGGGCCTGCTTGTCGAAGGTGTTGCAGATGTCGTGGGAGGTTTGAGCGAGGCCTTGGAGGGAGGTGACTGTGCGTTCGAGGGTACTCATTCTTTCGAGGACGGAGTAGTATGTGTCGTCGAGGCGTTTGGTCATGGTCGTGGAGAAGGAGTTTAGATCTAGGAGGGATTGCTTTAAGCCGCTGTTTTAAGAGACATGACAGTCGAATGTTAGCATGTCTGTTTCCTTTAGTCCAGAGTTATAAAGCGCGCGGGTGTCTTCTCTAGCTGGAGAGCCGAGCGCAGTTGTCTTTCTCGCTCTTTTTTTCCTCTGCCCTTTCTAGTCCCATAGAGCAAGCGGGCGAACCGACGAGCAAGGCCAAGTCATTAAGTAGAAGAAGAACTTACTCTGTTCGCAGAGAAGCCTGCCCCTGCTCCAACAAAAGCCTCGCCTCCCTGTCCAACTTAGATTCTTCGAGGCAGCCATTTTCACTATGCGCTGGGATACTTGTCCGCCGGCTTCCGCTGGAAGACATGAAAGAGCGTGTCCCCGTGGATGCGGTATTATCCAGCGACTTGTGCGCATGAGTGGCTCGTAGTGCCGACGACGAGGGCAGCTTTTCTCGATCCTCGTGCTGGTAGCCTTGGCTTTTGGAGAGCTGTCGACGATGAAGCTTGCCTGGCGAGGTGAGCCCCGTGAGGGACCTCTTGATGTGCTGGCTGCTGCTCGGGCGGGATGAGGGCGGCGACGTTTGTTGGACGGCATCCAGGCTGGTGCTGACGGTGGTCGACGACGTGTCGTCTCGTGTACGTCGGTTAATCGTAAGTGCTTTCCGCCGCATCCGTGCCACTTTGTTGACCCCTCGACCCTTACGGGGGGGGCATTGGAGATGACGCGAGTGGCCGTCCTGACGCGAGATGCCCAAATAGGACCCTGTGTGACCGCGGCAGCGCGGGATGAAGGGGTTGTCGGCGGTCTGGCTGGTTCCGATTCCGGCGAGTGGACGGTGTAGAGACTCGAGAGTCGAGAGATTCCCCGCGGCTCGCTTCCTGCGCGACCCACGTGGGGTTGGCCTGGGCATGTGCAAAGGTTGGAGCCTAGAGGAACTTCAAAGGAAGGTGTGGAAGTCTCCAAAGGACATAAGGAGTGGGCAGGCGATATGATACGTAGCATGCAACAAATATCACTACATATGCCTATCAAACGACATGTCTAGAGACTGAAGACAAGACCTTCCCGCACAACTCTTGATTGAGAGTTTATTCAGGAAGGAGTCTGGAACGGGGTGAGTGACTTCACCTAAACTTATGAAATACGAGATACCTCTCTCTCTTAGCGCTCTACTGGAATTGTGAGATCAGACTTCGTTTCATCTTCGTATAACTGCCTGAGCACCGAACAGTACATGAACCAGTGCTCTAGTTCAGTATAGGAGTCTGCAACATTGGTGGTCAACCTTCTCCTCGGACATAACGCGAGATAGTCCTCTTATCCCACTATCGGAACCATCACCGACGTTCAATTCAAATGCAGTTGCTTGCCCTTGTGTCAAACCCTATATACGCCAAACGCCATATCCATAGTTTTGACCGAGTCTTTCGCAATACCTTATGCACGGCCTCTGGTGTATGTTCGTCAGCTACGTGACTTCATCAAGCGCAATCCTGTGGGCCCTTCCTGAGTAGCCATCGAGCCAATTCGTTCAGTTTTCAGAGACTCAAGCCTAAATCGGACCTTTTCCAGCAGAAACACAACCAACTCGGAGAGCCACTACCCATCCCAACACATTCTGCCCGACAGATAAACGTAATGGCGGGGAAAAAGATAGAAACGTCAAAAGATGCCGCTGAAAATAGACTCATGTTTCGCCGCCGCCGCCGCCATCAATTTTAGTGAGGGCGTTATTACACTCATGAGTTAATCAGCTTGTTGCGCTTCTCCTTTCTCTTTAACCTCTCGACTCTCTTGCGATGCATCGTCTCCGCCATCTTCTCATATCGTTCTCGCTCTTCCTTCTTGGCACGTCTTTCACGAATCTTGTCGATTTTCTCCTAATAGGGGTGAAAATGCCCCACTCGTCAGTCAAGAAATTCCTACGGGAGCGCATGTATCGGACAAAAGAAAGAGCAGGAAACTCACCTTTCTTGCCTGCTCTTTGTCGTCCTTCAGCTCCTTCTCTTTAGCTTTCATCTGCAACATGGCAGCTCTCTCCTTTGTTCTCTTCTCGTAGGTCGTCAAGCCTTTCGTGGGGCGGAAGGCCTTCTTGGGCTCGTGCCATTGCTTGCCTGCGGGTAAGATTGTTAGAAGTTGTTTCGTTTGCAACCGGACCGAGCAATCTACCATTTTTGCGCATGCCCAAGGGCTTGGGAGTCTTTTCTTCGCCGCTCGTGGGAACGAGGGCTGGGGCTTCATCTCCGGACATTTTTGTTGGATGTCGTGTGGATTTTCTCGTATATCGTTCGTTGCGCGCGTATGCTTGTGTTTGGAAGTTCTCGTTCGAGGTCATCATACAACGAGGTCTTTCGCATTTTGCGGCGCCAAGCAATAGACGACCCAGATTTTTTCTGCCGTGTAGGCCCCAAGGCCTCGCACAAGGGCGGTGAGGGGCCGTTCGCCGTCCAGAAAAAGAAAAAGAACTGCGCCCCCGCCTCCTTCCCAAGATGGTTAGCGTAATACAGCCCCCTGCAGCGCCCTGCTACTCCGTAGATCCACAGGTACATAGGTACTTATGTAGATGGCTCGCCTGAGACGCGTGTAGACGCGCGTGGGTTGACAGAGCCGTAGGTTCGAGGATGAAATTGAAAGTTGACGTTATTGTAGCCCAATATAGAGTTGAAGACTCCAGGACTGCCGAGAGCCGTGGTTCTATTCTCACGCAAGGGGGAGGTCTGGCTCGGTCATTTGTACGCATGCCTGTGTAAGGTAAATACCAATGTGTTTATTTCCATATGCACATGTTCTCGGTAACTTGAGGATGTGAATGAGTTAATGTGCTTTACCTTATCGTCTTGTCTGGTGTGTGTGAAATACGTCACCGCCACAACCAAAATGTATTCATGGGTATCTTGTTCTATTCCGCAACCTCTCCCTTTTTCTTCGCCTCCTCCGCGGCCTTCTTCCTCGCGAGATAACGCTCCTTTGCGCTCAAAATGTCCGTCTCCGTCTTCCTACTCTTGGACGCCCGCTCCACCTCTTCGCGCTGCGCTTCCTCCACCTCCCTCGATCGCTTCAATGACTCTTCAAGCTGCTCTTCCATCATGCGCGTCTGGCGCTCCCTCATGGCCTGCTTTTTGCCAAATTGCATGCCATTCGCGCTCTTCTTTTCCGGCTCCCTCGACTGGCCAGCATCTCTCTTGACTTCTTCCTTCTTTTTCACGCTGACATTCAGACCACCCCTCAGCAGTTGCCTCTTGTCAACGACCTGTCCATCCTCATTGACCGCCACAGACGCGCCCTTTTCATTCAACTCCCTTGCCAGATCAGCCTCTGACTTTTCCAAATCAGGATCTTCATCATCCTCAGGGCCCTTTTCTATCGTAGATCCCTGTTTGGCCTTCTTTGCAGCCGCGGTTACAATCTCCGAGTGTCTCGCCTCATCTCTGTCCAGTAACTTCTTGTAAAATGCAGACATGCCTCCGCCTTCATTCTTTTTGGCCTCCTCCTCTTCTCTGCGCTTCTCCTCCTCCTCTAGCCTCTTATTTTCCTCCTGCTGCTTTTTATACGCTTCCGTCACGAATTTCTCTTTATCCGCGAATTCCTCTCCTTCTGCCTCTCTGTCCCGCGCAATCTTCTTCTCCTCCGCGATTAGGGCATCTCGCTTCCTGATCTCGGCTGCCTGCAGGAGACTCTTCATGTACTTTGGTTTTCGCTCCGCGTCTTCCTTCGCCGCCTCCTTCTTCTTCGGTTTCAAGGAGTCGTATACGGAGTCGTACTCGTAGACGCTGGAATCTAACTCCGTTGCTGCTTGAACATTTTTCTTGGACGCCAATGAACTGGACAGGTCTCCAAACATGGCGCTAGTCTGGGGGTTCGATTTCAGTTTCGGCGGCTGTGAAGGGGGCCCCGGTTTCGACTTTTTGGTTCTTTGTGATTGCTGTGAGGTTGTGATTGTGGTGCTCAGATCGTCTAGATCGCCGCCGCCAATGTCCTGGATTGTTGCGCCGGCTTTGCTGTGTCCGCTGCCTCCCTCATGCGCGTCGTCATCGTCGTCGTCATCACCAGTGGCGGCTCCGAATACGGATGGTTTTTTCAAGGGCGCCGCTTTTGGCTTCGTTGTGCTGGTCTTTTTGGATAGGTTGAGCCCAAAGGCCAGAGGCTTGCTCATCGTGGTCGCTGGTGGCGCGGCGATGCGCAGTCTGGGGGAGGCGGCTGCGGCGATTTTCTTTTGTTGTTAGAAAGTTTTGTCGTGAGTGAGTCGCAATGTCCCTCAATGGTAGGAAACACCAATTCAATGTCGAAGATGCGCTGCGTGCAGTGAGGTTTGTCGCAAAGACGGTGACAAGGTGGTGCCAGTAGTAACTGGTTGTGGTCGTTGAAGATGGATACCGCTCACAACCGGGTGTCCCACTTTTGGCCGAGGTGTCCTGTGGCAAAGACGATGCTCAGGAAGATGGTTGATCTATTCTGTCTCTACGGAATAGATCATCCCTTTTATATGCAGATATAAAAGGAGCTAAGCGACCGGTCTATCTAGA
>SRQG01000150.1:0-65356 GCA_018360325.1 Claviceps aff. humidiphila group G2b
GACCAATCCGGTGTTTCGGACATGTTTTCGAACATTTTTTTTCGTAACTTTCTTCCTGTATTTTTGTGGAGCCCAAAAGTGCAAAAGGCGTTATTTTAATATAGTTTAGATATAGTTTAGACTTGACCAGCTCAAGAAGCGAGCTCATTTCGTCCAGTCCTTTATAAGTTACATAATTGTTTGAAAACAACCGCGCACAGCATGCAGGACACCGTCTACAAATGCGTTACTTGGCGTGTGCAACAGGGAAAGGTAATGTCATCGGGTACCTGCCACCATTTATTTATCTTGCCATGAAACTTGCGAGACGTGCATAAACCAATGCCAATGCGCCCCTATTGAGAAACACGTCCGAGGCATATACTCATCCCTTTCACAACTTCGAGAGGGTCTCACCACACAAAATTGCCAGTCAGCCGCGAGAATATTTGAACAGCATAGCATCATAGCATGTCCCGAAGAAACTCGACCATCGGCTTGCTTTTGACGGATCTGGTGGCAGCACAACAATGTGAAAAAAAGACTCATGACACGACAAACTATCACACGGGCGTCGCGATCTCAGGAGTGCTTTGCGGTGTGACTGCACAGCGTTCATTTCTCAAGGTACTTGAAACACTGAAAGCCCACATGGCACACATCGACGAATAAAGCGCTTCGGCGCCTTGACCGTGAGCGTTTTCGGAGAAGAGGGCTATACGAGACATGATATAAATCGAGATGTGATCATGTGAGTCATGCTATGTTGGTGGTGCCATCACCATCATACATTCCGCCCCCAGACGCCGGAATCAGATCCCACACACTGTGACCGCACCGTCCCGTGCGACCCCTGAATCTTGCTTCGTACGCCGAACGATATGTCACAAAGCGCCTCCGCAAAGGAATTCGCTGACAAGCGCAGCCATCTCAGTTTGGCGCCCAGCGGCGAGCGCAGCCCATTGAACAATTTCCAACCGAAGCAGAAGTCCATGACCTGTCCATCACAAAGCTCGAGTACTTCTAGCCAGTACTCTATTCCACAGGCGCGGATTGGCCTTTGCAGGAGGAAACTTATTACGGAGTAGGGGCATCATCACTACTGACCACAAGAAGCTAAGGGCTCTTGTAAGTGCAGTGCAGAATCAAGCTAACAAGAAGCCTAACTGGAAAGTGATCAAATATTCGCGTTCTCACAATCTGTCACATCTTTCCTCAAGCCATGGAGGTAAATACCAGAGCATGTGAATGAGGATCACCCCGAGGCCAGCCCTCCGCCAGGGGCATCTTTTTTGCCTGCCATACAAGGCAAAATCACCTCCAAGTTCCCTGGCACCGTGGCCGAAGAATCAACCGGCTTCTTTGGAAGTATGTATGTAGCTACCCGGGTGGCGCTGCGCTCGTCCGACGGCAGAGCCCTTGTCTGCCCCGAGACATTTCGTGGCACCCTCTATGCATCAGATAGTGACAGATACACGAAGAAGGCAAAGAAGAAGGCAATGGTCTAGAATTTATGGATAGCCGTGCGTGTTTCTGAAACACTGTATATTCTAAACTGTGCATGTCATCGAAGAATACAACTACTAGCCCTATTAACACTGTACTCGTACTGTACTCCCCCCAAACGCTTCACGCAACAGTGGCGCCAAGGGTATCATCAGCCTTTGTGCCACAGGAGTCCTCACATGCGATCTCGTGCGGCTGGTGTGATGTGATGCGATCACTCGTGATACTAGAGAACAATAGCCTCGGCAAGGCGTTGAGCATCGAACAAACGGACAAGACATGTGCCAATGGCCATGGTATCGCAGCTTCAGAACTTCAGGGCCGGCGCAACGATCACGGAGGAAATGACGAGTACGTCGGTTTGAATTTTAAAGAATGAGTTTAAAAAAAAAATATAGGCTACCACTGACCAGTACAAGTGATGAATAAAACCTAAGCCTCCCAGCCCAAACAATAAACCATCCCATATCCAAAGCGCCAGAAAAGACAACAGCCCAGCACAACCGCAAACAACGTATGCATCGACATAACCCAACATGCTCAACCAGTTCAAGAAGGCCTTTGGAGTCTTAAGCCTTTCACTCGTCAACTAAAATCGCACAGTCAAATCATAAGGCAAGCAGGAACTCAGAACTCAAGCGTAACCTCCTGCCCCTTTACCCTTCCAATGACCTGCTCAGGCGCATACTTGGGAATGACCTCATCATCATGCAACATCGCAAACTCCTCCGTGGCATCCCTCCCCATGAAGTTCTTGATCGCCTGCGGCCCACCAGGGTGCTGGTCTAGCCAATTCGTCAAGTCCATGACCACACCCTTGACCACGACCCATAGGTCGCCCTCCGTGTTATGCTTGGCTACTTCCTCCATAGTGTACTCTTTATCGGGCACTTCAAATGCCTTCGGGTCTGGCTTCTTCGTCTTGGCGGCAGCATCACTCACCGCAGGGCCATGTGCGGGCGTCACAGCGCTTGTCTCCCGAGGAGCGCGGTCGCTGCCGTCGGTGCCGGCCCCAGATGCGCTGTTGGCCCACTCGACGGTGAATTTTCCAGGCGTGGAGGGATCCAAGTGTAGAGAGATCTGGCCGAGACGCTGGGCGGCGGTGCTGGCGCCAGAGCCAGCTCCGGAGAGAGCTTCCTGGAATAAGAAGTTGCTGGCTGAGTCGCCGGCTACGCGGCCGTAGACGACGCACCCGAGGAGAGAGGACCCGCCGAGACGGTTCGCGCCGTGGACACCACCGGCCAATTCACCGCAGGCGAAGAGTCCCTCGAACGGCTTCTGGTCCTTGTTCAGGACCTGAGCTTTGTCGTTGATTTCGATGCCGCCCATGGTGAAATGCAGGACGGGCTCCATGAGAGATACGTGGAAGTCGTCGTTGATGTCAACGGGTAGATTGTGGAAAAACTTCTTGCCCCAGGGATCCTTTTGCTTGCCCTCGGCGATTTCGTTGTACGTCTGGAAGGTCTTCTGAAGGTGGTCGGGGGTACAACCAATCTCCTTGGCGAGCTCGTTGCCAGTCATCTTACGCATAAGGCCTCGGCCTGAGTAGTGGCGGGTGTGGAAGTCGAGTGTCTTGGAGGCCTTGGAGTTGAGGATGAGGCGGATGGGGAACTTGCCCTTGTCCTTCTCCTTCCACATCATGCCGGAGACATAGTCGCGGTGACCGAGCTCGTCACAGAATCGGTCGCCGTCGCCGTTGATTAGGAGACCACCCTCTCCGCGGAGGGCTTCGGCGGCCAGGAACTTCCACTTGGAGCCGGGATCCTTGGGGTCAACGAGCCCGGTGGGGTGCACTTGGACCTTGTCCATGTCGATGCCGTTGCCACCAATGGCCATGACCATCTTCTGACCATCGCCAGTGGCGTGGGTGCCGTTGGTGGTGGCGAGGCCCATGGTATCGGGGCGGTGCTTCTGCAGCAAAGAGGTTTCGCTGAAATCGGCGGCATAACCACCTGTGGCGAGGATGACGGGGCCATTAACAACATCCTCCTTGCCCTCTACTTCGTACGTGACGCCGGTGACTCTATTCTCTTGCTTGTTCAATGCGGTCACGCGGGCCTTCTTGATGATTTGCACTCGGTGAGGCTCATTCTCGGCAAGCTCCTCAATGCGCTGCATGAGGGCGTAGGTGATGGCCATACCGGGGAACTTGGCATCATGGCCACGGTGCGTTCGAGGCTGTGAGTGGCCGCCCAGACGGGACACCAGGGTAAGGTCGAGATCGAAAACATCTTGCAGCCACTCGACGGCGGCAGCGGACTTATAGGTGAGGACCTTGATCAGGTCGGGACGGGCCTTGTCACGGGCTGATTTGAGGGTGTCATCGTAGAATTGCTTCACACTATCGCCGATATTATGATCGACCTGTGTTCGCGTCAAGGCGCCGTTGATGCCTGACGTGGCTTTGGTAGAGTTGCCTCCAAAGAACCCTACAGACGTCAGTACCCGGAATAGACATCTTCTTGCATGAAAATGTAGATCTTACCCTGCTTATCCAGAAGAATAACGTTGCCGCCGGCAAGGTAGATGGTGTGAGCAGCACTCAAGCCAGACACTATATGCATAAAGTTAGTTCAAGATGTCAAAACATCGCGGTCGCTACCACTGCCGACGATTGTCAAGCAAGGCGCGGCATTCAATTGGCAAACTCGAGGAATACGTACAGCCACCGCCAACAACAATCACACTGGGAGCCATGATGGGCGAGTGTGAAAGGGGCGCAGAATGTTGCAATCAGTGCTTTGATACCACGAAGTCGATTCGAAGG
Organism: Claviceps aff. humidiphila group G2b; assembly: GCA_018360325.1. Lineage (NCBI taxonomy): Eukaryota > Fungi > Ascomycota > Sordariomycetes > Hypocreales > Clavicipitaceae > Claviceps > Claviceps aff. humidiphila group G2b. Next base: position 4,253 of record SRQG01000150.1, read on the forward strand.
AATTGCCGTAAGAGGACGCTCGATCAGGAGAGTCCCGAGGCGCGATAAGTGAATAATCCAAGACAAACTTGGAAATAGGAATTCAAAGATGCGCTTGTAGATTTGACAATAGTAAAAATAAGGTTGAAGATGATGGAGAGGCAACAACGAGGACCAGCAACAGTTTTTAACCACGCCACATCCGGGGCCGGGCGGGAAATGCTTGGGGATGCGCCGAGGAAGGGGGCAAAAACGCCGAAGGCAGAAACAGCCGAGGTCAAAACGTCAAAACTTAACAACGGCGAAAACGAAACAAAGACGTGGGGAAGACGGAGCAGAAAGATGCGCGATTGGTGGGAAAAGGGTCTCTGTGGCTAGTGTCGCTGTCATGGCGGATCTTGAACGCGCGAAGGACGTTTCCCCGCCCTCATCGTGAAAACCCACCCCCCAGTGGCGAAGGTCCCTGAACGCAGTCTCGTGCCTCGAGGTACCGCTTTACTACTGGCCAATCAGCCGCGGTATCAGGTCATCTGACCAGGGCCGGGAGCAAACGTAGCCTCCTTGATTGGCTGCTAGGATACTTCGGGGCCCCGTTTCTATTGCCACGACCCACAACGCCCACAGCCCCCACGTCGGTCCCCAGAATATCGTGCGGCTTGCAGGCCAGCCGGCTTTTCACATGTCGAGGGGCGCAGAAAAAAAGGGCGCGCAGAGGTTATGCCATGAGATAATGCCATGAGATAATGTTCTGGAAGCGCCTCGGGCAATTTGGCATGACGCTTTGTTTTTTTGCCTTGTGTTTGTTGGCAAATTGGGGCAGTTGGGGAAACCTGTCCATGGTACAACCGCGAGTAGCCGCTTTCGTGATTGGCGCCATTTGCTCGTGAACGGTGACGTAGCTGATCTATCTAGCCCAAAACACCAAGATCAAGAGACCTTCTGACTTCATCCACATGCACGTTTCACGCCTCCTCTCATCAACTTGTTCACTCTACCATGCGCAGAATTGACAGTCTTCTCACCGATCCTGATTCTTGACGCGCACCCAAAATTAAGGCATGAAAGCCATCGAAGCCCCGTGACCCCCTCTTCGCCCTCCTCGCTGCTGCTGCTGCTGCTGCCGCCACCGCCGCCATATCAACTCCCTCCCTCATCGGCGCATCTACTTCCAAGAACCTCCCCCGACAAGCCCAACACGCCATCATGTCCTCCGAGCATGATAAAAAATCTCCCATAGTACCACCCACAGACGCCCATCCAGCCCGCTCGGCTCCCAAGATCAAGATCCTACACCCATCGTCATCATCATCATCACCCTCCTCCTCCTCCCCCAAAACCTCCCCAGCAAAAGACAACATCCCCCACGATAAATACGCTCCCCAGCCGCAGACGTCCGTCTCCCTCTCCGATACCATCGGCCCCCACCGCTCCATCTCCTCCTTCTCGTCCTTCACCCGCATGGATGCCTCTCTGGCCGTCCTCCTCGCCGACCTCAGCGCCAACCTTACCGTACTGGCACCGCTCAACAGCGCAATTGATAGCCTGCCCCGGAAACCTTGGGAGGGGTCCTCTGATGATACTGACGGTGCGGACGGGCCAGATCGCGCGAGTCGTAATATGGATAGCTTTATGAGGGCTCATCTGCTGGGGGTTGCGCCTTGGAGGGAGGGACAGAAGGTGAAGACGCTGGGGGGGCGAGAGATTTGGTGGGAGGGAAGGGCTGGGGTGAGGGTTGTGTGTCCGGATGGGATTGAGGTGGAGAGGGTAGGGGGGAGGGTTGGGAATGGGGAGTTGGTAGGTCCTGTGTGTGTGTAAGATGACATGTTGTGCTGTGAAGGCTAACGAGTGAGGTAGTGGATTCTGAAGGGGGTTTTGCAGTATACCTGATGAATACTTCTTTGGCTAGGAAGTGGAAGTGAGATATGGGACCATGGCCATGATTTATGCGGTGAAGGTTTCATGAGCATCATGAAGTCATATAATGTGCTGAAGCCTGCCTGACGCTGGGGGGATGGTTCCGCGTCATGACGCTTCCGACATTTTCTCCACGTTCCGGGAGAGATTACGCATTGGTGCTGGGCTGTGGAAAGATGGCAATATTTGGTGAAGATTTCATGGACTTCATGATGGGCCACATGATGTTTGTATGGTGGTCCATTTTGGTATGTACTGCCGTGACGGGCCTGTTCAGAGTCATGACACAAGAAGAACAATGCTAGATCAGAAAACCCTCCCATCTTTTGAATAAAACAAAGGAAATTTCGAAAACCGCCAAACAGAGATGCAAAAGTAGATGCAAGAAGATAAATCGTGAACGAAAAAATTGCCATAAGACGCATCCAATGCTGTAGTTATGAGAAAGGTAATGAAAGTGGCAAGTCAAGATGTGCCAAAGAAGAAGAGTAAACAAGAGCAGCCACCAGATGCGACAAAGGAAACGTACAAAAAAAAAGTGACAAGATAGGATGTGACAAGAATGTAAACAAAAAGATAGCCACAAGATTGTACCAAGAAATAGTAAAGTAAATAGCAAGCCATATGTGAAGACAAAACGTAAGGCCATAAAACGCGACAAAAAAAACAAGTAAAGTAAATGGCAAGCCAAACCCACAGACCCCCCGGGCCTCTTATGTAGCTCCAATCCCAAAAAAATTCAAACCAAAAAAATTCCACTCATCCCATCTCATCACCTGGCACCATTCTTGACATGGAAAAGAAAAAAAGGGGGTATCTCAAGTGCCCACACCTCCAACACATCCCGCAGGAACCCCAACACTCATGTTCATGCAACAGCTGGCGCTCTCACAAACTAAAAAATCCTCAAGAGTACTGCACCTTCAACCTCTTCCCCTCACCATTCCCCTCCTGCATCCCCCCCTCCCGCTCCTCACCCTCCGGAGACTTCCTCTTCGCAACACCCCCCAACGAACCCACAGCCCCTAGAGCCCCTAGCCCAGCTGCTGCTGCTGCCGCCGCCGCCGCTGTAGACATGACGCCCCCGCCACTGCCCCCTAGAACATGCTGATCATCCCTCAGAAAACTAGGCCCCGTCCCCGCCAACGGAGTCGCAAAGTTGAGCGGGCTTGGTAGCGTATTACTGTCGTGGCCTCGGAATGGCCAGTCCTGATATAATGCGCTCGGGCTAGGCAGCAGATCTCCATGGAGGAATCGCGATGGGAGAGCCGAAACGGGTGTCTCGCCATTCATATTCACAGTCTGTTGGGGCGGCGGCCGAGCAAATGGATTCGGCGGCCCAGTTGCTCCCGCGGAGAGTAACGCAGATGCAGAGGGTGAGGGCGGTGGCGGGGGCAAGACGACAGAGCCGTGTCGCGGGGCTTGCGTGGGTGTGATGACGGAGCCGTGTGGTGATCGGGATTCTGCGCCCGCGCTGCCGGGCTCGGATACGCCATCGGGGATTTGTACCGTTAGGCGAGGACCCCTGGGACGGGGACCGGCTCCAGGGCCTCCTGCTGCTGCTCCGCCTGTGACTTGGAGGCTATTCGCACGTCCAGGGGGCGTAAAAGAACTCTCGGCGCCAGAGGAGGACGTAGAGGCGGTGCGAGAGACTTCGAGGCTTGTTGACATGTTTGATCGCTTCTTTAGTTGGGGGGATGCTGAGGAGCCCCCACGAGCCGATGCGTCAGACTGCGAGCGGTTGAGTGCTGAGGGAGAAGGGTCTGGTTTCACCGATTGTGCTTCGGAGGTGAAGGAGGCTAGATGTTGGGAGAGGATGGAGCGACTTTCTTCAATGGGCGTGAAGATGCTGTGCGACTTCTTCTGAGGCATTTTTTTTATGGCCGTGTCCGTGTTCAAGAGAGGCCTCTGTGGCCGGTCTGTCGGTTCCATTTTGACATCGAAAGGAGGCGGCGGTGATATGTGCGGTCCAGAGGTCATTGGAGCCATTTGTTGGTGACTGGTTGCTGACGGTGTCGGTTCCGTGCGCATGATTGTGGGAATACCCTGAGACGGTGGTTGTGCATATTGAACCGAGGCACGGCGATCGTCCGTGTAAGGGGGGTGATGTAGAGTTTGGTGTTGCTGTCGCTGTTGGGGGTGCTGGTGCGGTAGGGATGACGGTGGGGGTGGCGGTAGGCTTTGCGATAAATTTTGCTGATGCTGCGGATGCTGCTGTTGATGCTGCTGATGTTGGTGCTGCTGCTGTTGATGCTGCTGCTGTTGATGCTGCTGCTGTTGATGCTGCTGCTGTTGATGCTGTTGATGATGATGATGATGCTGCTGCTGCTGCTGCTGCTGATGTTGATGCTGAGGAGGATATGCCGGAAATTGCGAAGGTGGCGGTTGCCCAGGTCCTCCCGGCGGCCCAGACGGTTGATAAATAGGAGGGGTGGGCATATATGACATTACAGGATGAGGTCCCTGTGGTTGAGAGACCATGGTAGGTCCTATCCTTCGCATATCGTTCCTCGAATCAGGACGTGAAACCATTGGTTGCGGCGTAGTGCCCCGGCCCGGATGGCCCGGGTGGCCTGGATGACCTGGGTTGCCTGGATGCGCCTGAAAGGCCCCGCCATTGGAGATGGGAGGTGATGCCGAAGGTGTTTGGTGACGGAGTTGGGGAAAGGCGGGTTGTTGGTGGCCAGGGAACTGGGGAGGCATCATTTGATGCTCGAGGCCGTCATGCCCTCGAGGGGGTGTCCCGTCACCGTCATAGTCATCGTCATCTTCGTTTCCACCGCTAAAGTCTCCAGGGCCTTTGTGTTCATTGGGAAGGCCATGCTGCACAAATGTGTTAGCAAACAATGTCCAACACTGTCCTCCTTTGCTTGCCTCTCCATATACATGTAAAATTATGAATGGGCGTGTGCTAATCGGTCCAAACTCCGACAGAGCAGCACTCACATATTGATACCTGTTGACGAGGTCGCGCATGTCCGATGACGAGTATTCGTATAGTTTCTTGTTGTTTCCAAAAATAAACACGGCGACATCGACTGAGCAAAGCACCGAAAGTTCGTGCGCCTTCTTGAACAGACCACCCTTTCGTTTCAGAAACGTTCTGCAACCATGAAATTAGTCAGTCGTATTGTATTTGCGCGAGCGCAAAAGCGGACAAGAGATAGGCATACACTGATCGGTTTCTGTCATCTTTAATTGCCTTGATCTCAATCTTTCTGCGACCCATCTTGAACGCGAGATGCGCGCGAAGCACGATCTGGCTGCGCGGGGTGGTGATTCGTGTGATGTGCGCAAGCCGGGAAGGGCGGTGTCAGCCTGTGTCCTGGGATCTCGTGGCCGCAACAGGCTTAGGGACTTGGCAAGCGGAGAAGAAGTCGGGATTCGAGATTTGTAGTGCGCTCACAGAGTCGTCGTGGCGAAGGAGGTGCGCTCGAGGACAATTGTGCGCAGCGGGTGCGGAAATCGAATCGTCTGAATAGTTCTGAATCCCGGATGTTGGCGGCGCCTTTGTTCGCAAAGGCAAAGAGAGCGATTGGAATGGAATTGCGTCAAGACGACACTCGCAGAGCGCATTCGATATGGAAAAGGGGGAAGAAGAGGAAAGAAAAGTGGTGACAGTGAGACAGTCCAGAGACCAAGGGCGGCGTGGGATTCAGTTATAGAGGCATAAAAACGTGCTCGAGTAGAAACCAGGGCATCAACAAGGGACAAGCTGGAACAGTGACGCAGCAAATGACGCAACAGGGCGAGAGTACCGGCAAAGCAAGGTAATAAGCAGATGCGGTGTGAATGCGGACTACAGCCGAGCTAACAGACACACAGATTGATGCGCTGACACGAAATATCCGTGTTGCGGTCAGGAGGTGGTCTCGAGACTTGACGATGGAAATCAGCGTGGTTTTGCGCAGCCCAGCGCCACTGGACAGAGTTGCTGCCCCGCGAGAATGATGGTGCCCACTCCTACAACCCAAGGTCCAAGAGAAAAATGCGAAGATGCGAACGGCGAAGGTGCGGAATGCGACCATGCGAAAGTGCAAACGTGCCAAGTTGCGACGGCGGCTTGGCCACGGCTCGAGGTTATTCTGAAGAGACGACAGAGACGCTGTCAATTCGGTCCAAAGACTGCGGTGCCTGGCAGAGTTGTGGTGGCCGAAGTGGTCGCAGAGTGGTCGCAGAGTGTTCGTAAGTTGTAACGTGCGTTTGGGCCACAAGGCAGGTTGTGGTGCAGGATGGAGGGGGGGCTGGATCTGGCGTTGGAGGCTTCTAATAATAGACCGTGATATGTTCAGACCAGAAGGGGCAGAGAGGGGAGAAGAGGAAGAGGGACGTCGAAGGCGGCGAGAAAAGGCTGGGCTGGGATGGGAATCTTGGGGCTTGGATGGGCCTTGGGACTTTGGGACTGGCGGGCGGCAGGTTCACAGTGGCAGTGGCAGTGGCAGTTGCCAGTTGCATGCAGTTGCACGCAGTGGCTCGCAGTGGCTGCCTGGTTCAACGCGTGCGTAGTGGAGACATACCGGACACAGGACCCGCACGGCACGCCAGGCGGCAGCCAGCCCTAGCCTGGCCGCACCAGCTGCACCAACTGCAGCCTCCAAACAGCTGCATCAACTGCCAGCAGTTATCCCACCAGCCAACAGCAGCTGCAGGAGCTGGATGCCGAAGCCGATGCGTGGAAGACATGCGGCGAACACTACGATATGTGTGCATTTCACGTCATCCAGAAACATTCCATCACCTCGATCCGTGTCTTAACTTTTAAGTCTGACTATCTCGTGAAGCCAATGTTGCTCTCCTGAGACCTGGACCTGGATGCCGCGCTCGGCTGTTTTCCACCACCTCCATGCTCGGGTACCTTGTCGCCAAGCCCATCTCGGCACCTCGGGGAACAATGATTCAACTTGGCGACGGAGAGCACACAGCATGTCTTGCCTTGCCGTCTGGCATCGTGACGCTGAGTAGGGCTGATACTGTTTCGCCCGTTTCCCGTCCATTCTACTGCGGACATCTCGGTGCGTTACACGATACACGACCTGCGCCCGCCCGTCCTCTTTTCCTGACGGAAACTTCAGTAAAAGTTCCAACGACTCCTTCACTTTTGACGCTAATAAAGCTCGATCAAGCCACGGCGCAATGACAGGGAAGCTGTCCTGCGACTCGGCCCGCAAGTTCGCCGCCAGGAGCGCAAATTTACGCTGCGGCGACTCCGGCTATGTATGTAGTATGTATGTAGGTAGGTACGTAGGGAGAAGGTATGTATGTACAAATGAAAGGCAGATGCCAGACAGTCGGTGGCCTCGCGTGGTCTTGTCTTGTTTCGGTGAGATGGAACAATTGGTAACTTGCATTGTGCGTTGTGGCACACCAGACCCAACAAAGGCCTGAGACTTGGACATCTCTTACCCACTTGTGCATCGTGTCATGCAATTAAAAGCGAGCCGACGTTGCTGACTTTGGCCTTCTAAAAGTTCTCTCCTGAGTCCTGTGGGCCTAGGTACATTTCTACCACCGGCTGACCCCTGCGCCATGTGAGATTTGGTAAGCGACAGAAGAAGAAGAAATCAAGAATCAGGAGAAAACCAATCTGAAAACCCGAAAATCCACGCCTTGTCGCCTCATCCATTGATGATTGATGCTTACCAAGTATGTATGTATGTAATACACACACATACTCCTCATCTTCTGCTGGATGCACGAGAAGCTGGCTTGCCGGCTTTTTGCCATACATACCTATTGTGCCGCCGGAGTTGTCGGTTGTATGGTGGGTCGCGCTTTCCTTGCAAGAACAAGAACCCCTGTCCGTGGGAATTGCCTAATCAAGGCTGTCTCTGCGTTGAGAGAAAAAATCATTTCAAGATCGATCAACTGCAATCCATCGTTCGCTCGGAATGAGCCTCGACGCCAAAATCTTATCTGTGGGCTGTAATGACCGCTGGCAACATTCCTGATCAAGGGTTCTAACTTCTGAGTCCTGACGGCATTGAGGATACATAATTACAATGATGAAGCGCCCGGGCCCGTCTCTCATCTCACGTGGGAAAGACTCCAGAATGTGTGAGTCGTCGGAGCGACTCGTCTTAGACAGGGGGGATCTGCCCCCGACCAGTGCTCCCCCTGTTGGTGTATTTGCGAAGCTCAATGCGGAATGCCATCCGAAGCCCTTGTGCGCCTCTCCAGAAACAAGTTGGAAGTTGAAACGACTCGTGGACAACTACTCCGTAGGTAGGATAATCAGCATCAACGCCGACGCCGCGCATCGTCAATGTCATTACAGCCTGGCGCTTGAGGAACCAATCATCTTGCGGTGAGGATCCGGATCCAGGTTCCCAAATGTCACATGCGCGCCTCGATCCGATCGCACACACGCGGCCATGTCTTTGATGCGTTGATGCGACTAACGACGAAGCGCGTCAACTGCATGCGGATACGAGGCCTGCAGAGCATGGTGTACTCTGCATAAACAGTTGCAGTTGTTCAAGCCACAAAGCATGCATGTTGATCAGTGTCGGAAATCACTGGGTCAACGGAATGATGGCATTGCTACATACCTAGGAGGTACTCTGTACGGCGAACACGAACAGTCGCCGAATTAAGCATTTCTCATCAGAGATACCCGCCATAAGCGCCGACGGTACTCTCCGATAGTTCGGTCCATGTACGGAGTATGATGTGGAATATGTACATATTGGGTACCTTCATCGGAACAGCCGGCTATGTATCAGGATTTAGGCCAATGCCCGGAATTTGCCGGGAACTTCTTGTTAAATTCTGCATCTCTATTGATTCAACTGCCCGAGCAGTCCGCGAAGCTTACTCCGTACTCCGTATCATTCGAATCTTTAACGACAAGGAGGTCTGTACGGAGAATATTTACTTGTCAGCCGAGCTGCAATTCAATCATGCACAGCGGTCAACCCTACGACTCCGTCAACATCAACCGAAGACATCTAGACTTTGTCTGCACGAACACGTACGATCAGCTGCACGTTGCGGTTGCGCCCTGCAGCCTTGAAGTCCCTGACGCAAAACGGGATGGGGGCGCTGCGGGAACCCCGCCCCAATCTGACAAAAAGCACCCTACGTCTATAAATAGCCAGATATGCATAGGCACGGTCTAGCAACATCTACGGAGTACATATGATTCTATGGTCATTGGTAGGCATGTATGTACATACACACATACAGGTTGCTACAAAAGTTTGGATGGCGACGATCCGCTCCGTGGTTTCAATTGTCCGATGAACTCGCGCGTAGCTCACTCGATCAGCCTTGAACCCCAACTGGCAACGGCTTATGATCGCCTGCGTGTAGAGTTTCGAGGGAAAGCCCAGGGAGAGTCAGATATATGACTCTCAGTGGTCGAATGCTAGAAAAGTCTGTAATGGAATGTGAGGATTCTCCTTGCTCAATGCATCTTGGTTCGAGAACACGGTGTTTGGGTCAGGATATAAATAAGTGAGTAGATGCCAAGATTCTGCAGTTGATAACCTCGCATTCACATCCGCCCGATATCCCACCTCCCCCCCTTCACGACACGAGAGCATCGCAGCATCCATGCCGCCATTCACAACCCACCCACAGAGGCGGCAAAGAAGCGCGCCGAGTAAGCTTCCTGGGAGTAAGCTTCCTGGGAATGAGGCGTGACAGAATGAATAGGCGCAGCATGATGTTACGATTCTTCCTGAAGATACAGATAGTGTGCGGCTGTGCTGTGTTGTGGCTGACTGACTGACTGATCTGTCGTCGTATCACACACGCAACAGAGCAAACACCATTCAGCACTAGACATGATTGCCGGACAGACCAGACGAAAATAAGCGCGAATCTCACAGGCACGTCATCTATACGTCTTCACACACCCTCCTCTGCTCACAGAGGACTCACTCTCCCATCGCAAGTCGTCTCCCGCGCGTGCTACAGCATAACACAAGAATAGATCAAGTCTCCAGCGTGCGTGATGTGTAGCAAAGCAATTCCAATCTTGGGGGTCTCGCTACTAGTTACTGTAGGTGCATAGTATGCTCTGCCCAGCTACTCCTCCGTAGAATAATGCATACCTAGCTGCTGCATTGCACATGAGCAGCAAAAGAAGTATGAGCCTGGACAATCTTTAACGATTTTCCCATCTCTGGTTTCACACCCCCGCGACTCATGTCCGCTTCCCCCTTCGACACCACCAAACCACCAAAGAAGCCAACTCATTCGCCGGCCCAACGCCCTTTGCGCCTCGCAGTCCTTGACTTTGAAAATACCAAACTAATTTGTAATCCGCCTAGAGACTCCCCAGAGAGAACCTCCAAAACGTGAAAGAAATGTTCGAGGACAAATAGTTCCTCGTAAAATGTTGTACAAGCCCCGTAACGGCACCTATTCGTGCTGCAACCCAGTGATGTGCCGTAATTTGCTGTCTACGCGCCCGGTGATCCCGCACCCATCGTAGGGGCGTTATAATTCCCAAATCCGCCATGTTCGGCGACGCCATTATCTGTTTTCATGGTGCCGTTGAGGAGAGGACATAGTCTGTGAGAGGGGAGGTTTGTGTTAGTACTGGCGCATCATGTATCTCGAGGCATTCGAATTTGGGGGAGAGGGAAGAGAGAGAGAGAGAGAGAGAGAGAGAGGGGAGTAAGAGAGGTTAAATGTGCTGCGTCTGAACAATGTGAAGGGAGGTCCACTGTCCAGGGGCATAAAGAGAAATTCGACAGGTATCAAGTGAGGTCCAACGGCATGGGAGAAAGGGGGGTCCATACTTCTTATTTGTTTTAATATGCCCAACCTGCCCACAATTGGCACACTTGCGCGTCGTCCCCGTAGGAATCTTATCCAAGGCCCCCGGAGATCCAGCATCGCCGATACTGGCTTTCTGGTGCAGCTCTTTCTGCTGCTCCCGGGCTTGTCTCCGGGCCTTGTTTTTCTCAAGGCGCTCGAGCTCCTTCTTGATTCTATGTATTTCATCACGGTTAGTTTCTAACGTGGAAAGGGCCTGCAGGCTTCCCTGGGCATGTATGTATGCGCAAAGATGCACAAACAATCGCGATGTAAAAGAAAAAAATGGGGGTAAAAGAGGCGCGGTGTGGTGTGTTCTTACCTCAGGTTCTGAAGACGGTCGTGGTCGGCATTGCCGGTAGGTCGGGAGCTGTAGATGCTGTGGAAAATAAGTAAGCAAATGCTCTCAACTCAACTAAGGACATCAAAAAGATTCCAGTAACGGCGTTGACTGGCCCCTTCAACAGCGCCGTCATATCGCGCAGGCATTATACACTTGTGCAGTGCCTGTACCAAATTCGGTACGCCTCCCGAGGCCAGCCTCTTGGCAACACTTAACGAATGCTTAACATACTCTTTAGACTCCAAATCGGCTTCCGTCCTCCTCTTCATATACTGCGAAATGACAACCGGATCATGCACAATCTCAATCCTCGACTGCGTCGTCCCATCTGCCGCACGAACCTCCCTCGTGATTCTAATCGCTCTCTTGGGATGACGGCTAGACGATGTAAAACCACTAAGTTGACTCGCGCCTTCGTCGAAATGGTGCTGTGCCGGCGTAGTCGCCGAATGCGCATTAAACCGATCATCCTCATCCTCATGAGTGGCCACGTCGTGATCGTCGTGTTCTCGCCCATCTGACAGCGTAGCCTTTTGCTTGTCCCAGATTTCCTTGATGCCCTCTTCGTACATGGCCTGCTGCTTCTTCACATTGTACGCGTGTCCGCCGTTAGCGCGTTTCTCGCGTTCCATGGCATCGGCAGAGGTGGCGAGGGGGCCTTGCACGGCTTCGATATAGCCTCCCTTCATGGATGTGCGGATGAAGCTGAAGCCCAGACCGTGGCCCGTTGGATCACCCTCCCCGTGCAACTGGAGCATGGCCTTCTGAGCACACGCGTCGATGAATGCTTTGGTGGTTTTCCAGGGCGCCATTTTGTCGGCGAGGGTTTCTTCCTGCTTGTCCATGGCGCGCTTGGCTGCCTTGGCGGCTTTGTTGCCGGCTTCTGCGGCATCATCGTCGTCATCTTCGCCGTCTACCTCCATGACATCGTCGTCAATGTTGGCGTTTCTGGGGTCGTAGCCGGCGTCTTCGAGCTCCTTGATGCCGAGTTGCATGGCGTCGAGGAGACTGACTTCTTCGGGCTTGATCATGGCGCGGATGGCGTTTTCATCCAGCATAATCTCGTTGGGCTTGAGGCGCCACATGCCTTTCTCAGTGCTGTCTCGGTCGTACTGCAGGAATTCCTTCAGCTTTTGTCTGTTTTGCGTATCGGTCGACTCCGCAATATGTTTGGTGATGTCGGACAGCTGACAGTTGTCGGATTTGCTATGCCGTATCATGCGGAAAGCCAGCATCTTCATTCTGTTTTTGGAAGCGTTCGTAACGCGTCTGCTATGAGGACCTGGCACATCTACTGAGGGAAACGTTTGGCCGACCGCATGCAGGAAATCAATCTTGTGCAAGTGCCACTTCGAGCCCTCCACTCCGGTAGTGCTTCTGACGACCAAGAAGTCGGTGCCACGGGGGTTGTGTTTGAAGACCGGAGCACGGTACATTTCGTTGTGCAGGGTCGGAACGGTCTCACCGGCGTCTACGGTGCCAAAGAGAGAAAAGGGCGACCGATCTTCCGGTAGAAGCATTCGATACTCGCCCAAGTCCCGCTTGGGCAGCTGCTCATCGTCGTTGGTATTCTTGCGCCGATAGTAGTTGATAAGTTTACTTCCCATGCCGAAGTTGTTGAGCACTCGCGGACGAGGTTCGCAGTACTCGAATAGGACAGCTGTTGAGTTGTCGCTAAGGCTGAGATCCTTTGAGAAACGAAAGACTTCATGTACCTTGCCCTTCATCGACTTCCGCTTGTAATGCTGAGGCTTGTCGAATTTGATGGCGTGCCCAGCAAACTTCTTATAGCGGAAACGTGGGCGGTGATACTCGTCTGTCGTGCCACTTAATTTGACCTTGTAGTATGGCCAGGTCAGTTTAGTGGCGGGCATGCTATGCTCCACGGAAATATTGCCCAGTGTCGCTCGGACTTTGCTCTGGTGGTTCTCCTTGAGCAACTCGTAAGCTTCGTCGTTGGATATGTTGAAGCGTTGGGAGATGTCTCGTCCCATATTTCCGTTGGCCATCCTTTTGATGTTGGAGTCCAGTCGTGGTCGTTTCGTGCGGGCATGCATGTCTGTCTCGAGGAGGAGGTGGGGATCATTCATGTCCAGGTGGACACGCTTTGCTCCGCGGCGCGTCGCATCTTCGAAATTATCAAAGCTGGAAGCAGTGTAGCGCGGCGTGTCGAGTAATTCGAATCGGACGGCTCGTTGTTTCTCAGTTCGCAGTTGTTGCTCCTGCTGTCGCTGCTGCTGTTGTTCATCTGCCATGTCCACGAGGAACTCAGCGTCCCACTCATCATCTTGGTCCTCCATATTCTTCTTTTGTTTGAGAAGATCGCTCTCGGTTGCCAGGCCTCTCTCGAATTCCTCTTCGACGGCTGCTATGTGTGCGCCATAGTCCTCGCACGCAAGCTCGATATCTCTCAAGGTGAAGCCCATGACGGTCTCCGAGTCCGATTCCTGATCTAGATCGAACTTGAGCGTCTCCTCAACCTCTTCAGCTGCTCCCTCATCACATCGGACAAGCCTGGCAAACGTCGTGTCTGAAGCTCGTTGTTGCTTGGTTGAGTCGGCAGTCCCTGGAATGCGAAACATCTTTTCTTGGTCCGTGGCCAACTCTAACGTGAGTTTACTGGTGACGAGATGTTTTGGCTTCTTCGCTGGTTTTTTCTCTTTCCATATCGCTTTCTTGGGTGGCAAAAGCTCACTCCAGGTCAGGATACGACCTTTTTGAAATGCAGGCCACGCTGCTTTCAGTAAGTCTTCTACCGTCTCCGCGGGTGCCGGGATATGGGGGTCCTGGTTGGCGGTGCCGCCCATATGAGTATCGAGATCAAAATTGAGAGCCGTAAAACTGACGCTCGTATCGACCGGGTGGGGATCATCGCCACCATCGGTATCATGAACGCGCGTACCAGGGGAAGGAGGCCCAGGTACAGGGTCGGTAGGCGAGGACGGACCCTCTCCGAAAAGATCATCTGCATCATTGCTGGTTGCTCCATCATCTGTCAGCCCTGGCATCTCTGCAGAAGTACCGCCGCTGGGCTCTTCATCGGGAAGATCATCGTCGCTGATGTCCTCGAAATCCTCGGCATCGTCGGCTTTATTCGTCTGGTCGAATGGGGTATCGTCGAGTTTGAGGCCGCCGTCGCCACCATCTTGACTCTGTTCTAGCAAGCGAGCGATTTCGCGTTCATCCGCAGCGTCTTGTGCCTTCCAGGCAGTCTCGTCAAAAGACGAAAACTCCTTGTCTTCTTCGGCCATGGCGCCTAGCAGCTTAGGCTCCACGCAAGCTCGTTGGGTCGGTTCGTCCCAAGGCGTAGCGCGATCGCGGGCTTCTTCATAACATGCTGGTTTGTGCGCAGGTTGCTGATCGCGTCGATGAAAGCTCGGTGCGACAGGAGCGTATGAATGTGGAAGTGCTGAGGAGTTCAAGGTAGATAAAGATTTGGGCTGACGATGACTTTGCTCACGGCAACGGAACTTGAAAGAAAGTCGCACGTGATAGGACACTGAGTAATGTTGGTCCACTTTTGTCGAATGTCACGGTACACTGCACAGACTTCAGAGAGCAGGTAAGAAGGCAAGACCACTGATGATTGAAGAATGGGAATAAGCTAAAGACAACAAGTTTCCTTGCGACTTTGTGTGGCAATTTTTTGATGCAGCTATAATCAATTATCTGAAGAAGCAGCATGTGCATTTTACACCATGCTTGATCATCTCTCAAAAAATCCAAAGAACGAGCCCCCAAGAATCAACGCCAGGTGTTGCCGCAATCATGAAAACACTCGTCTTTCAATGCTGGGTATCTATATCCAATCGCCTGCCGCATTATAATCGTACACACGTATGACCGCAGGAGCAACGACTCGTCGAGCGCATGACAGCTCCGAGATGGCTAATGCTAAAGCGTGGCTGCTAATGACCAAACCTCATCTCTTTCTCCTATACTAGAAAACCGGCAACCACGACAAAGGCCGTCAGAGACCAGATGCCAGCGGCATTGGCGAGCCCTCCCATTCCAATAGCAGGAGAGTCGGGTCCATCAACAGTTGTGCCGTTTGGCAAGGTGCCGTTCACAAGAAGAGTTTTTCGGCCGTTGTAGTCGCCGACGTTGATGAGGCTTTTGTTCAGACCATCATACGTGCCATTTCCGACAAGTTCTTTCAGCGTAGTCGGATTTTCGTCACAGCCGCATTCTTCATACTGGGCGCACCCGCAAACAACAGGTAGCCTCTCGTTTCGTTGAGTCGTGCTGTTGAAGAATTGAAAGTCATTGCGGTGCGGGTACAGGTTGGCGCCATGATACCAGGTCCCAGGCCAGAACGCCAACGCACCAACCCCGAAAGCGAGAGCACCAACACCGGCCGCGGTACCAAGACCGGATCTGTAGGGACGGGCAGCACCGCCGCCGTAGTAACCACCTCCGCCGTATGCCCGTGGAGGGCCAGTGCCTCCTCGTGATGAGCCGCCAAAGTTGGAACCGGAGCCCGTGTTTCCGCGGCTGGTGCAAAGTTAGTTTGGCTGTACAAAATGTGTTACAAGCTTGGTGCAATAGGCAAAACTTACGATCCTCCGGAGCCAGAACTTGAGCCAGACCCTGAGCCAGACCCTGAGCCAGACCCTGAGCCTGATCTGCCACCACTGCTACTGCCACCACCACCTCCTCCTCTGCCACCACCGCCGCCGCCGCCACCCTTTCTCTTGAATAAGTCGTTATCGTCTCTTGCGACAACGTCGGTGTTGGCGTGAGCTTGAAGTTGGGGATCAATGACACCTGCCGCAGCTCCTGACAGCAGGGTTGCTATGACGAATGTCACATCGAAGCGCATCTTGATGTGTGGGGTCGCGGAATGCGACGAGACGGAGTACTTGGCTTGCTGTTTACCCGGCCAGGGGGTAAGGGCGGATATGAGACAAACAGTGGTAAAATCGAATGCGCAAGACACAGAGCAGGTACTACTACTTGAACACAAATGCCAGCTGGTTTCGATGACGGGAAAGTAGTTTTCAGAGCAAGAATTGGGATGAACAGAAAAAAGGTAAACTCTGGGGAGGCGGGAGAGTCGTCTTTTAACCGAGTGGGAACATTGAAATGAGAAAGCACTGGCGCGCGCCCAGCGAAGGCGTACAGGCGGAATACAGGGCACTCACAGGCGGACGGGTGGCGGAAGTACCTCTCGAGGCGCCGTCACAGTCGTGTATGGTGTCATCCATCTATTTAGTGTTGGTTGTTGGCCTTGCCACTGCTATGTAGCTGAGTCCACGTCGTCGTCCACTTCAAGTCTTCATCCCCAGATCCTGGGGACAAATGATGCGCTAAATGCTCTCTAGGAACGCCGCCAAGCCTAGAAGTCCACTCGGAAGCCCATCTGGAAGTGCCACCAGACTCCAGAGCCATCTTCCCCAGGTGTTTGTGGCTGAGGGCAACTAGGAGTATGTATGTATGTATGTACATACCTATACCTACTACATAACATAGTTGGTCCGGTGAGGCTAAGATGTCAAGAATCAGCTCAAGATGTTACCGTAGCTAAGCAACTGGCGAATGCGCCGTGTGATGCTGGACAGCGGGAGTCGATGCTCTTTTCGAGGGGACAGCCCATAGTAGAGACATGTAGCGAAAAAGCAAACTCTCGTTTCGGCGCCGCTCACCGGCGATCTGATAGTTTTGATGCGACCGCGTAATCGAAGTGTGAAAAGGCCAGCATATTGTCCGGAACTTGTTCAATGACGCACAAACAATCGGAGGATCGCTAGCGGCACTTGCTGGGGGCGTGTGATTGGATCAAGCAAAGCATCAAGCTTGGCAACTTCGTCACTGAAATTCAAGCAGCTCTCGCTGTGGCAGTGTCTGTGGCGGTGACTGTGGCGATGAAGGCTGTGTCGCGTCAGCTGAAGGGCTTCCATTCAGCCTTCCATTGCGCTCCCGCCGCCACAATCGCCTTGGCTAGGTATGTATGTACCTATGTCACCGCCCCGCATATCATACATCACTTTGTCGTTCTGACCTCGCGACTCCGCGACTCGCGAGCTTCCAAGACCCAAGACCCGTTCGACCTTGCGAAAGAACAACACGTGTCATATCAAAGACAGCCGGATTCCACCGCGCTCCGTCATACCGAGTTCCTTTCTACAGGCATCTCAAATCCATCGGTCGTCATGTCAGAAGACATCGACAAGTCCCTCCTGGACCGTCTGCAAGCCCTTCGCGGGGCAGGCAGCTCACCCGAGAAAGCAGAGTCACCGAAAAACAACGCGTGTGATACATGTCCTTCCCCTTCCGCCGCTTACTTGATTCCTCTCATGACCGCCCTCATGAGCGAAATTCCATAAAAACTAACGCCTGTCCATGTCCTTGATATCCCAAGAATCAAAGTCGATGTCATAGAACGAGCTAGGACCCCCACGGGTGGTGACGTCCTCGCCGCACGGCTCAAGTCTCTCCGCGAGCAGGCCGATTCGCCGCGCAGTTCAAATAGCACGCTCTGCAAGTCCGAAACAATAAACCTCACGGCTCCATCGCCGCGCATCAACTCTATTGCAAGATTATCCGGCCCAAACGACGTCGACCGGGAACATGAAGACGACGAAGATGCACTTCTCGAGACATCCGACCAGGCCCTGGAGGAGATGCTCGCGGAAGACTTGGACCTGAGTCCGATGGCACCAACACAGCCCGCACATGAGAACAAGAACGAGGCTGAAGTCCAAGATGAAATAGCCATCAAGGCTCTCCTAGAACAACTCTCCGCGTCCGTTCCCACCGATACACACTCTGATGATTCAGATGGCGAAACCATGACCCGAGAAACCAAGACCCTCATCGCACAGTACAAAGACGAAGTAGACCTCGTCGGCAACACCACGCCACCTCCTCCCGCGGACACAATATTAGACCTCCCCTCGGCCCCCGAAACAGAAACCTCTACATCCTCCACCCTCATATCCGACTTGACAGCTCGCATGGCCGCTCTGAGACACTCGACAGACACACCGGACCTGCTCCCGTCGGTGCCGACGTCCCAGCCCAGCAAGCCAGTCAAGAGACTGAGCTCCAAGACGAAGTACACCGACGACGACATGGACTCTTGGTGTACGGTGTGTCTGGAAGATGCTACATTGCAATGTACTGGATGCGATGGGGATGTGTACTGCACACGATGTTGGCGGGAGATGCATCTTGGACCGGCGGCACATTTTGATGACGTGGGCCACAAGGCTGTGCAGTTTACGAGGCACAAAGACAAGATGGAGAAGGAGAAAGTGGCTTTGGAAACGTAGATGCTGTGTAGTTACGCTTCAAAAACAACAATCTAGAAATAATACAACTAATGTACGAACAGTTCCCTGCGCCTTGACGCCCCTACGCCTCGAATACTAGAATATGCAGCTTTCGTGCTACTCCCATGTGATCCGTACTATACAAACTCGAACCGCATACTCATCCCCGGTAGGTGCCTTGCATCATAACGCAAAACTTGACGGGCGAACTCTGTGTTTCTCTACGCCCTTGAAGAGCTTCCACTCCATGCATGCTCCTCATTCGATCCATATCCCCTTGACTTTCCCCTCGTGCCCCTCGACCCAGGCCCCGTCCCCCGCACATCACCCCACGCCGCATCAAATCGCCGCCCCGTCGCCGCCAGCAGATTCTCCTCCTCATCCTCCTCGGCATCCTCATCCATTTCCGCAGTACTGGCCCTCGGACTGCGAAACAGAGCCGTGACGAACACAACGAGGAAGACGGCCAGAAAAGCAAACTGGGCCCAGAAATCAATGACGCCAAAGAACGGCCATGTGATGGTGATGCGGTTCAGAAAGGTCGACATGACGGAGGGTGTGCAGATATCCTTTGCGTGTTTGAAGTTCAAGGCCTCAGAGCAGGGCTTGATCAAATTGAGGTCGTGCTCACACGAAGGGCTTGCGCCAGGATAGGAAGGCGGGTTCGTGCAAAAGGTCTGCGTGCCGTAGATGGAGTATTGCGGCGCAACCAGCATCGTAACGGCGTAGTTGATGGCGAGGATTGCGAGCGTCAGCATAACGGTCGCCATGAGCAGAGCCTGTGGTGCTGTGCGACCGCGTCGGATCTGGAAGATGCGGATCCAGAGGAAGCGGATTCCGACGGTGGCGATGCCGGAGATTGTGCTGCTAAAGAGGAAGAGGACCAACAGAGCCATGAGGACGTAGTCGATGGGGAATGCGCGGGCGAGCTTGACAAAGACCCAGTTCATGGGCTGGAAGATGTGGATGTTGCCTAGGATGTAGCCGCAGCGTTGCTTGCATATCGAGTTCTTGGCCTTGTCGATGCCGGTGATGAGCATGGATACCCAGATGAGTACGGAGATGGTGAGGAGGAGAATGCCGCCGAGCATCTTGATGGGCCGTAGGAGGGCGCATAGTCTGAGCCACACCTGATAGACCTTGCTTTTGCCTTCTCCTTGCGCTTCAGCTGCGAGGCGTTCCCGCCGCACGAGGGTTTGCTCCTCTCGGATCAGCGCATCGAGCTCGCGGCGGTGTTTCCGAGACAAGCCCTCCTGGCGACCGACGTTTCGCATCTCCAGCTGACGCTGACGTTGGCGGTTGTGCTCCAACTGAGAAGCCGTCGTGGCAGAGAGCTGGGGTGCCGAGATGGAAGGCGCCGACTTGATGAACGACACGGGCATGAGCGCCAGTCCTGAGCCGGTATATACGACGTACAAGAGCGTTCCAAAAGCCATAAGAAGGCCCAGCGCAAAAGTCAGGGCCTTTTCGGCATGGTTCCGCACGACGAGATCTTTAAAGTAGTCCAAGTCCCAGTGGCCTTTCTTGGAGGAGTCGCCGGGCGAGGGAACGAAGAAACCCAGCAGGAACAAGACGACGACGAAGGCAACGAAGAAGAGCGTGTGCCTGAAAGCGGCCCAGAAGCGGCTCTGCCATGTCCTGCCTTCCTCTTCGAACTCGATCTCATCGTATTCTTCGTACCAGAAATAGGCAAACGGAATTACCACCAGACAGAGCAACGCATCCGCGCTATAGAGACAGTAGTAGACAACCTTGAGCGTGAGGAGGATGCTATCGATCCTCGCTGGGGTGGCCCAGTCCCTTTTAGTGCCCTCCGATACGGAGCCGGTGGCCGAGACGAGGGCAATATCAACAGGCAGGAGAAGGACGGTGGCAAGGAGCGTGGTGAGACTGACAATGGCGACGGAGCTGACCACGACGGATCGATCCCGCGACGTCTGCCAGGTAAAGGTTGTGATAATGGCGGCGAGCAGGCAGAAGCCCACGGCTATGGCGTACGTGATCCAGATCAAGCTGGTCTGTACCAGGCCTGCGTCAGCCATTGCGTCTGTGCCAAGTGAGCATGAGAGAGTGATGCGATGTGAGATATGATGGGATGCGACGTGATGCGACAGAATAGAGGCTCTTCGCAACAGGCCGACAGCCGTCGCAATATATGGAGTACGTAGTATCTTGACGATTACAGGTCGTTGGCCGAAGAGGCTTCGAGGAAAGGCCTCATGCGCAATGACATTGCAGATATATGGGGGAAGGAGGAAAACAATAAACACCAGATAAGAGTCAAGCAGCCGCGGTATGCTGAAGGGCGTTTGAGCCAAGAAACCAAGTTCGAATCAATCCAAAACTAGTTAGATGCCAGTTGACGCAGCTCCTCTCGTCCACGCAAGTGACGCAATGGCGACGTTGCGTACGTTGCGCCGTCTCCGCTGCAGATGGTCGTCATGGATGCGGCTGAATCGGAGTGCGGGGACCTTCGGCAGATGATGCAGTGTGGCTGGTGCAGTGGCTGGTGCGTGCTGCTTCAGGCCCCACCAGATGGACTGCATCGGCGCCGCGGCCAAGTTGATCCGCGTAGGTAGCTTAGCTGCAACGCCAAGCCAATTGCACTTCTTCGTGTGCGACTGGTGCTTTCGCAACATCGAACAAGGTTTGCGCTTTCGCGATTCGTGCGCGTCTTGATTCTCGTCATCTGCCTCCTCCAGCACCTGCTTTTGGCCAACTCGACGGCCTGCCCGATCGTCTGGGCTTGTCCGCCATCCCCGGTCAATCACATTTTCATGCGGATGCGGGGAGAATGGTCTTGCGGCAATGCATGTTTACACTGAGCTTGTGGCTCCTTCGGCCGTCACTCATTCGTTAAGCTTGCCGTTGACCTCTGCCACTGCCAACAACCTCGTCGTCGCCAAGGGCTCGCTCCTGCAGATCTTCACGACAAAATGTATCTCTGCCGAGCTCGATCCGCTGGTCCAGGGGGGGCTGTCATCGTCCGTCAAAGATGGCCAGCAGCAGCATTTCGACCCCTGCATGACTGACGAAGTCGGTCTGGAAGCCTCATTCCTAGGCGGCGAGTCGATGATTGTGCGGACCGACCGTTCGAACAACACAAAGCTAGTCCTTGTGGCCGAGATCCCACTAGCAGGTACCGTGATTGGGCTGGCGCGCGTGAAAGTCAGGAACACCGTTTCGGGAGGCGAGGCTCTTCTTCTGGCCTACAAGGCTGCCAAGATGTGCTTGACGGAATGGGACCCCCAGAGAAACGCGCTCGAGACGACCTCGATTCACTACTACGAAAAAGATGAGCTGCTTGGGGCGCCCTGGGAGACGAGTTTCGGCGACTGCGTCAACTACCTCCAGGCAGACCCTGGCAGCCGATGCGTCGCCTTTAAATTCGGGAGCAGGAATCTGGCTATACTGCCGTTTGCGCAGACCGAGGAAGATCTGGAAATGGATGACTGGGATGAAGATTTGGATGGTCCTCGTCCTGCCAAGGAGGATACCGATACCGTCATGACAAACGGAGATGATGGCAAAGACCTCGTCCGATCGCGATACACGCCGTCTTTTGTCCTTCGTCTGCCGTTGTTGGACCCGACGCTGCTTCATCCTGTACATCTTGCATTCTTGCATGAATACCGGGAGCCGACCTTTGGTATCATATCCTCGACGCAAGCGCCATCGGCAGCACTGGGCATCAAGGATCACCTGACGTACAAAGTCTTCACTCTCGATCTGCAACAAAGGGCGTCGACAACGATTCTATCCGTCACGGGACTGCCCCGAGATCTATTCAAAGTGGTGGCTTTGCCGGCACCTATGGGCGGCGCTCTGCTGGTCGGGGAGAATGAGCTGATACATGTGGACCAATCCGGCAAGGCCAATGGTGTGGCGGTCAACGACATGGCAAAACAGATAACCTCATTCAGTCTGGTCGACCAGGCTGAACTGGGGCTCAGACTCGAAGGGTGCGCCGTGGAGTTATTGAATGCCGATGCCGGCGAGCTCCTATTAATATTGAACAATGGGAGAATGGCAATCATCTCTTTCCGAGTCGACGGTCGCACGGTTTCAGGAATCAGCGTAAAACTTGTCATCCCCGAGAACGGCGGCAACCTGATCAAGAGTCGAGTTTCATGCATCTCCAAGCTGGGAAAAAACACCCTCTTTCTGGGCAGCGAAAGCAACGACTCGGTTGTGCTGGGCTGGTCCCGCAAGCACGGACAGGAGAAGAGAAAACGGTCACGAGTGCTAGATTCCGACCTGGCGCTGGACGTGGACGAACTCGACCTCGAGGATGACGAAGACGACGATTTATACGGCAACGACTCTACCGAGGCTAGACCAGCCCACGCGGCCCATGGGGGGCCCAAACCCGGAGACGCCATTTTCCGCATCCACGATTCCCTTCTGAGTATTGCGCCGATTCGAGACTTCACCTGCGGGCGTCCTGCGTTTGCACCGGAAAGCGAAGAGGAGCTATTATCCAAGGGGGTCACGGCGGAGCTGGAATTAGCGTGTGCAGTTGGGCGCGATGCGGCTGGTGCTGTTGCCATCATCAACAGACAAATCCAACCCAAGGTCATTGGACGGTTCGATTTCCCCGAGGCTCGGGGGTTCTGGACCATGTGTGTCAAGAAGCCCATGCCCAAGGCGTTGGGTTTCGGGGCTGGCGCACAAGTGTCGAATGATATTGATCCAGCTGGACAGTTTGACAGGTACATGATCGTGGCCAAGGTGGATCTGGATGGCTACGAGACGTCGGATGTGTACGCCCTGACGGCTGCTGGATTTGAGACGCTCAAGGACACCGAGTTTGAACCAGCGGCGGGATTCACCGTGGAAGCCGGCACCATGGGCAAGCAAACGCGCGTTATTCAGGTGCTCAAATCAGAAGTGCGATGCTACGATGGAGGTGAGAGCTCAAAGGAGTTGCTTTCTTTATTTCTTTTTTTTGTTCTTGTGAGAGCCATGGGCTGTCAAGAGTACTGACTGACCCACACGCGTGTTCATGCTTTTTTGGCGTTGTCCATGTTCTCACAAACGGCCGGCTAATTATGTCTGAGTGTAACCAGATTTGGGACTGAGTCAGATCCTGCCCATGCTAGATGAGGAAACCGGGGCCGAGCCACGCATCACGAGCGCCAGTATCGTGGACCCGTACTTGCTGCTCATACGGGACGACAGTAGCGTCTTCCTCGCCCAGATCGACAATAACAACGAGCTGGACGAGATGGCCAAGCCGGATGGACCTCTTAAATCTCTCAAATGGTCGTCTGGATGTCTGTATTATGATACGCAGGGCGCTTTTCAAGCGACGGCCGGTGAGCGTGGGCCAGATGGAGCACATCGAATCATGATGTTTTTGCTTAGCTCGACTGGTGCTTTGCATGTAGGTCCACCGCTCGGCACCTCTTTCACCCTTTCTTTTGTCTCCTGGAAATTAGCCTTTGGCATTCCAGCCTTTGCCCTTCCCCCGTTCTTCTTCTTGAAGCTTGGTCTTGAATCTGGATGACTGATGAGTGAACAGGTATATTCTCTCGCCGACTTGTCAAATCCCGTATTTTTAGCGGAGGCTCTTACGTCGATACCACCGTTCTTGTCCGCAGACTTTGTCGTGCGAAAGGGTGCCAGCAAAGAGAGCATTGCAGAGATTCTCGTTGCTGATCTAGGCGATGCGGTCTCACAGTCACCGTACTTGATTGTAAGCACTCTCTGTCTTTGTAGACTGTCCTTGGTCTTTTCAGAGTTCTCAGACCTCTTTGGTTTGTCATTTGTACTAAACAATCCAGGTTCGCCATGCCACCGACGATTTAACATTCTACGAGCCAGTACGACACCACAAAAGCGGTGCAGCTGAGGCCACCCTATCCGGATCTCTGCTCTTCAAAAAGTCGGCCAATGCGTGCCTTGCCACCTCTGCGCCCGAGCTGCCCGACGACGAGACCGAAGAGCCGCCGCGATACGTGCCCCTGCGGAGATGCGCCAACATCCATGGTCACAGCACCGTTTTCCTCCCCAACTCATCTCCCAGCTTCATCATGAAGAGCAGCAAGAGCATCCCTCGGGTTCTGGGCCTTCAAGGGCTAGGCGTACGGGGCATGAGCCCGTTTCACACAGCAGGCTGTGACCACGGCTTCATCTACGTCGACACAGAGGGAATCGCAAGGGTAACAGAACTTCCCAGCAACGCCAATCTGACGGAACTAGGCGTATCAGTGACCAAGATCCCGCTGGACACCGACGCGGACCTGCTATCGTACCACCATCCCACGGGCAGCTACGTCGCTGCATGCACAACCCTGGAGCCATTCGAATTGCCCCGCGATGATGACTACCACAAGGAATGGGCCCGCGAAACGCTGAGTTTCCCACCGATGATGCCGCGCGGCGTTCTGAAGCTCATCAACCCGGTCACCTGGACCGTGATCCACACCCTCGAGATGGAGTCCTGTGAGTCGATCGAGAGCATGAAGACTCTCCACCTGGAAGTCTCCGAGGAGACCAAGGAGAGAAGGATGCTCGTCGCAGTTGGTTCCGCGCTATCCAAAGGCGAAGACCTACCAACACGAGGCCGAGTCCAAGTCTTTGACATTGTGACCGTCATCCCCGAACCAGGCCGTCCCGAAACCAACAAGCGCCTCAAATTAATGGCCAAAGAAGAGATCCCCCGAGGCGCCGTCACGGCCCTATCCGAAATCGGAGCCCAGGGCCTCATGCTCGTCTCGCAGGGACAGAAATGCATGGTCCGCGGTCTCAAGGAAGACGGGTCCCTCCTGCCAGTCGCCTTTTTAGATATGAGCTGCCATGTCTCGAGCGTAAAGGAACTCCCCGGGACAGGACTATGTCTCATGGCCGATGCCTTCAAGGGGCTCTGGTTCGCAGGCTATACCGAAGAGCCCTACACATTCCAGGTCCTCGGCAAAAGCAGCGGGAACCTCCCCCTCCTAACGGCGGATTTCTTACCCGACGGAGACGATCTCTCCATGGTGGCGGTCGATGCAGAGGGTGATTTGCACGTTTTGGAGTTTAATCCTGAGCATCCCAAGTCGCTGCAGGGACACCTCTTGGTCCACCGGACGAGTTTTTCAGTAACGCCTAATGAGCCGACCATGACGCTTCTGCTGCCGCGGACGGTGCCGGCTTCGATGCAGGGACATGGACAGGCGCAGGGTCGTGCGAATATGCAGCTTTTGCTGGCGTGTCCGTCGGGGCAGATTGCTGCGCTGGCTCCGCTGCCGGAGTCGATGCATCGGCGTCTGTTGTCGGTGACGAATCAGCTGCATCCGGCGATTGTGCCGCATGGGGGTCTGCATGCCAAGGCGTTTCGGCATGCGGGAGAGCATTCTGCGACGGGGGCGACGGTGGGGGTTGATACGGCTGCATCGTCGGGGCAGGCATTGGTGGATGGCACGGTGTTGGCGCGGTGGAATGAATTGGGGGCGGCCAAGAGGGCTGAGGTGGCTATTCGGGGGGGGTATGATGGGGCGGGGGATCTGAGAGGAGATTTGGAGGGTGTATTGGGGTGGACGGGGATGGCGTATTTCTGATATCGAGGATGGGATTCTATGTGATGGGGTGGGCTGTGGTAGTGAGGTGTACTTTGTGTGTTTTGGGAGGTTGGCCGAAAAGGTTGATGGGGTATATGGCGAAAGGAAAGTGACGGAGGCGTGGATCTATGGTACTGAAATGCTCTTGAATCTTGATACGAGGCGGATATTGGTGGTGGTTTACGGCGATGCTGCCACTCTATATAGAGAGTGTTTATCTGGCGAAAAGGGTTTACAATGTAAAAACAGTCTCGTTCCTAAATCATTAGACGGTGGCTATTGTTGCAAGAAATCCATGAGGGTTGCATACTCGTGGGGGGAACTGTCATGAACAATATGTTGTCTTCATGAAAGCTATCTAGGAAAGAGAGAAGGAAGAAGTAAGAGGACTTTGTGGGTGGTGTTGAGACTACAAGGTACATGGCCACGTACTGTGTAGTAGAAATGTACATGTAACATACCTCATATGCGTTGTTGAGGACAGACGTTGTTGCCAACATCTACATACATGCCTACATAGGCACCTATCATTTCAATAACTTGATAGAGTAAGTCCTGTTGTAGCCATTCACTCATTGATCATCCTCGCCGTCACAATTAGCAGAGGGTAGAGTGATACCTTGGCCATGGCTTATGGCAACACTGCCACTTCCATGGAGGCAGTTCATCTCTCCACAAACAAAGCAAAGCTTATTATACCAGAGCACCGTGGTTTGTCTCAAGTTCGCGTTGGCTTTGGGCCTTCAAATCATGTTATCTCTTGGCAGACCAACAAAGTTCAAGGATATAATAATACATTACTACATAATACACACACACACACACACAAACAAACACATACACACGAGAAACACGTTCATCACCACGGCATCCTTCCACGCAGCAAGCGCATCTCCTCGCTCCTACAACGACGTCGTCGTTGGGCAATCAGTCGCAGTCGTAGTATACATGTAATTCGTCATGCAGACCGTCTCGTCATTGGCAGTCGGACACTGCGTCTGAGTAGTACGCAAGACAGTACCGCGGGCACACCCGCACGGGAGCGTGAGGATAGCTATACATATTTCCATCAGGTCAGTCAGGGCTCGCAAGGACATGGCTTCTTCAGGGAAACAGCCCCAAGGAATGTCAGTGGTCACACATACCGTCCGCAAAGCACCGTTGAGTGCTAGGATCGAAATCACAGCCCTGGTCCCGGCCCTCGAGATAGGTAACGGTGTTGGTCAAGGTACACAGCGGGCCGGTCGGCTCGGGAGTTGGCCACGGCGGCGGGAGCGTCGTTGATGAGGCATCCGAGTCGGAAGGGGTGTGGCTGTGCGAGTGGCTGGTGGGTGCGTACTCTCGCGCGAGCACATGTGGTGTCGACGTCGGCGAGGGCTCGCTGTAGTGGGGTATTGCTACTGCGGGCCACGCCATCCTGAAAAGGTACACACATGTTAGCAAAGGAACATGACGAGAGTCGAGACCAAACGACATGAACAGAGATGGAGTGCAGAAGAGTATGTAGGTAGAACTTGTCAAATGATGGCATTGACGATAGGTAGGGGGCGGTGAGGGGCGAGGGGAACATACGTGGCGAGCGAAACGAAGAAAAACGTGGAACCCATCACGACAAACTGTTTATCAAGTCCGACGAACGTTAGGTAGATTAGGTAGGTAGATGAGATCAACACGAAAAATAGACGATTCTTTAACGACTGCGTCTATTCAATGCACTCCCCTCTGGACCAAAAAAAAAAAAAGGATAAGGGCACTCGACACGAATTTATACATTATGTACATACCATCCATGATCCTGTCCACGTTCCCCATTGCCCCCAGTTCCCAACTGCACGGTACCTCCGGATCGAGTAGGATTTCAATTCGGGACCCCCGCGGCGGCGCAAACGCACAATGTTTATGGAGTAGCCAATCAAATCACGCTGATGCGGTTCCCGAATCCCGACGCGCTGGAAGTTCTGGAACTGAACCAGGCTGCAGGCTGCAGGCTGCAAGGCATGTAAAACCCGGGCGGCTAAAATGGAGGAGTTTTTTTTCAATGCAAGTTCTGTACCAAGTATGTATGTACATATGTATGTACATATGTACATGGGTACATACATGGGTGGGGCTGGAAAAAACTCCGGCGATGTGATGTGGTTGTTTCTTTTGGAAGATTTCTATGTAAACACTCTTGTGGTACAGGAGTGGGAATGTGCTCCGTGAGTAGAGGTGAGTTCTTATTTGTGCGATATTTTCTGAAGAGGTACCTACATATAATGCATATGGGTTTGCGGTACATGGGCACCGGCAGAGACGTCTAATTATAGTAGTGGGGGAGGGATCGCCATCCCGTGGGGGGAGAGAGTGATGGAACAGGCTAATCTAGGTATATGTGTTCATTCGTCATGATGTGGTGTTTCATTTATTAGTTACCTATTCAATGATTACATATTTCTCGGCAGTATGCCGTCGATCATCTCGTTTCTCTGGCTCTTGTTAGGATCGCCGATGTGGTTCACTGTCCGCTTGGTCCGCGTCTCCGAGAGATGCTCACGAAGCAGCTGTATTGGGTGCCGTTGGGCAAACATCTGGGCTGTGCATCTTCTTCTTACCTATATGTAAGTCGGCGACAATCTTTTCTCCAGCTCGCTCGAGTCGAGTCCCGCTTCCGTTTTTCCTTTCCTTCATTTCCATCTCCCATGGGCTATGCAGAATAGTGAGCTACAGCACTGTAAGACCTCTTTGCTTGCCGCAGTGTACACATTCTGCTTTTTCTCATCGAATCAGTCCGCCCTCATCGGTACCTGTTCCGAAAATGGACCCGTTTTTCGTGGGATGTGTATCCTCGGGCCTCGGTGACGACTGTCCTATTTTGGATGTTGTTCTGTCGTCTGCCCGCTTGTCCATATCGCTTGGCAGTCTCCGCCGGTGTCTTGAGTCTTGACTCAATGTTCTCCTGGGGTACAGCTGCCGACTTTGCGGTGCGCTTGCGGTTTATTTTTAGCTTTTTCTCTCTTTTTCGGCTCATAAATATTGCTCTGCAAGGCACGAAATACCGCTTCGGGTTCCTTGCATCCGTGGCTTTTCATTTATAAGTGGAAGACGGGACGAAGTTTGGACGGAGCAGGGGGAGAGCAGCTTGAAGGCTCTTCAAAGAACAGAATCAATGGAGAAACGGATAAAAAAGACGGAGAAAAAGAAGGGGGAAAAGAAAAAAATGCAGGTCTCCAAACGGCTTATTCATTCGCGCACGACTTACCAGATTGCGGAACGGGTACGGTAACAGAGACGGGAATTCATCATGAACTCTGTTCCTATACCCAAGGACAAGGATCTTATTTTTTTTTAAAAAAAAAGACTCGCTGGACATCAACAAGTTAACAACCACAGAGGTGTAATGATGAGAACTTTGTTCATTGCTACTAAAAATTAAAATGCAAGCCGCAGAGCGGTAAAAAGAATTGTAAGTAAACACCCATCAGCCATCAGGACCTAAACTCCCTCCTATCCCGCTGAACCAAATTCCTCCAACCAGAGGACCACCCATCCGGGCCAAACTTCTTCAGCCCATCGAGAACATCTACACACCCATAGCCAATATCTATACACACATCATCATCCACTCAGAGGACGTCTCTCCCTCATAGTCCGACCAGCTTGGAGAAACCCTTGAAGGCGGACGTCAGCCCTGAAAAGAGCCCCATGATGGGGTTACCGCCTCCAGCAGCAGCAGCCGGTGCCGCAGCCGCCGCCGGAGCAGCAGCCGCTACCGGCGCCCCAGCAGCAGCGGGAGCACCATTGGCAGCAGCCTGGCCACCCGCCGCAGGAGCAGGTGCAGAGCCAGCCGCGGGAGCACCAGCAGCCGCCGCAGGAGCAGGGGCAGCCGCCGCAGGATGAGCAGGAGCCTGCTGAGCTCCCGTCTGTGAAGCGCCGTCGTTGCCGCCATTGCCAGCGAGGTTTCCATTCGCGGCGGAGACATCGTGGGTTTGCAGACCCAGCACATTGACAGGGACATTAAAGTCACCAGTCTTGATGTCAATGAGAGGTTGCTACCAGCGTCAATCGTGTCAGCGAGGTACTCAGGGGAGATGTGTTTGTCTCAATTCTTCTTCGAAGGATGTCAAAACTTACAGCGGGAGCAGCAGCAGCAGCGGGTGCCACAGCAGGAACGGGCGCCACAGCAGGAACGGGCGCCACAGCAGGAGCGGGAGCTACGCCGGCACCGCCAGCGGCTGCGCCGGTACCGTACGCGGAACCAGAGCCAGATACAGAGCCGGAGCTAGAGCCAGAGCTAGAGGCTGTGCCGGAGGCTGTGCCGGAGACAGGTGCCGCACCGGGGGTGGACGGCGTAGAGGGAGTAGCAGGAGCCGTATCGTTTGAGTAGGGGGCCTGGTCACCACCGGGGATAGGCGCCGCGGCAGCACAGAGAGCCAATGACAAGATAGCGAGTCTCATGATTGCTGTTGTGTTGTTGTGTATCTTTCGAATTATCTTTGTCGTCTTTCGTTCAAGTCGTTGCTCTGCGGAAAGGAACCTTCCGAAGTCGTTCAAGGTATATCGAATACAGATTAAAAACAAAGTGTTGAAGCAATCGAAGCGAATGTGTTGAGCGGAAATCCGACACGTTGGAGAAAACGAGAGAATGGATATCTTTCAAAAGAAAAGAAAAGGAGAGTTATGCACAGCACAGGTATGAATGTGACTTGAGAGAATAAGACGGAAGTGTTTTGATTCAGGAACAAGAGGATGCCGATTCCCCTTATATGGACGGGATAGATCTACCTACCCACCTCCCTAGACCGGATCAAAACTTCAGCCAACGCCCAGAGAATCGGAGAAGAAGAGACCAGATCAAACGAGACTGGGTCAAAACTAAACCAAACCAAACAAGTTACGAGGGCGAGAACCACAGAAACTTTCCGAGTCAACAGCATAGGTAGATGCGCCGTCTCCGTCCCCGTGCCTGAGTCTGACTCTCTGACTCTGAGTCTGAGAGACTCCGCCTGGCCGTTCTCGTTCTCGTCTGTCTGGCCGCCTTCCCAGTGCCCACGTGTGCTTTGTCCGCCAGGCACGGCCATAGTGGCGCCCTCGTGCAATTTGCATCCCTCTGTCTACAGTCTAGGCAGATACTAAAGTTTCTTCAGACCCAGTTGCGGAAAGGTGGATTGAGGGAAACACGGCCCCGAGGAGGTCTGGACTAGGTACTAGGTAGCGTTAGCGTAGGTAGTGCAAGTGTTTATTGCGGAAGAGTGGGAGGGTTGAACAGATGAATTGGAAGAGGGAGAAGTGCGTGAGTGAGAGAGAGAGAGAGAGAGAGAGTACAGGAGTGGAAATGAAGAGTCGCCCCGTTGGAGACTGCGGGGCCGAAAGATGGGGTTCCCGCTCGGACGGACACCCTGCGCTGGTCTAACGGATGGCGGCGTGGAGAATAACCTTAGAGGCTTAGATACACCAAAGGTAAAGTACGTAGGACGGAGATGGTCGGTGAAGGCGGCGACGGCGTTGTTCTAACGTGGATCGATACAGTTGTGTTTCAGGTCGTCAGAGCCGTTACCTTCACTGGGAGTTGCGCATCGATGTTTTCCACGTGCCGTGTGACGTGTCTGATACCAGGTAGGTACCTAGATGAATGTGTGATGCTGCTTGGCGCGATCTGGTCGTGCGATTCCTCGATGGGTCTAAGAGGATTCCGTCACGATGGATGCGATCGAGGCTACTAAAGTAAACTTGTTTGATTCGGTCGGCACATTCCGGGCCTTTGTACTACCTAATACCTAATGCGTCCCCCGTCTGTCTATCTGTCAGCCAGCCCATGAAGCAGCTCGTCCACAGCCCGCTCACGACCCATGATCCTGCCTCGCAAACTTGACGCTCTTTCTGCGCTCCTTGTCACCGCTGCTCGACCGTCCTCCTGGACTCGCACTCGCACTCAGGATCCCTCCTCGAATCCCCCCACCGCTACCTCTACTGAACCCGTCCCTCGTCATTCCCCCCGTTATCCTAGTACCACTCTGCGGGACGTCGACGCCATCGCCTCTCACGCCACCATCTAATCGTGCTCCCCCAGGACTCAATCCCCCATTACTGCCCCTACTACCCCTACTGCCGATACTGCTCCCAGCCCTATTATTCCCTTGCTCTCGTACTCGAGTCGAATCACCACCCACCGCATGACCTGGCATAACGCCCCGAGCCCCCCTCATCATCGTCCTGCCCCCCCGAAACGGATCCGACAAGCACGCGTGTCCGCACCCATCAGACGGACAGAAACCATCGCTATATTTGATGTTCCCATCGCCCAGCAACGTCCCCTCACATGTCCCATGCCATAAATGCAAGCACGACGCATGGCCCCCGTGCCCACACTCAGGACAAAACCACCACTCAGAAAGCCACTTATCCGACTCGACCGACTCCACGTCCCCTGCCCGCGGCGCCACCTCTGCCGGAATGTGAGACGGCCGCTTTGTTTCGCGATGCCCGCACACGGAGCACGGCGCCATGATGCTGCGGCACCGTTCGCATGTCCACACTGCTGCGGGCCCTGCCTGTGGGTCAATCTCGCGTGGCTTGCGGCACGTAGAGCAGGATAAGCCAAATTTGCCTGCTTGTTGCGCGCGGCTGAAGATGCATTCGTAGTTGTCTCCCCAATCTGGTAGGCCTTCCGGCCAGCCTCTTAGACACATCTGCCGTAGGAAGGCTGCTTCGACAAAGAGGCTCATCTGCATTAGCCGCTGGTAGTGTTGCTGTAGGATCGCTCTCGCACGGTGGCTGTTGATGATGGACTCGGGCACAAGGGGCTTGAGGAGCAAGATCATGGCTGATGCGTGCAGAGCGCTTGTTCGGCATTCATTGTCCAGGGCTCTCGTTAGGAGAGTATAAGGATCTAGGGGGGTCATGAAGGAGAGGAAGCCTGCGCCTGCGTCATCCTCGTCGTCTTCGTCTTCGTCTTCTGCCCATAATGTGTCTGCGTGTGGGCTGTCGTCGCTCCATGGCAGATAGTCCGTTTCAACGATCCGAGGGCGTGGATCGTGGCGAGGTGATGTTGTTTCTTTGACCTTTGAATCCGTAGGTCGCCCAGTGTCAATGCCGGGAATAGCAATGCGGGGCAGCATGCTGGGATCGATCCCGTTGGCATCTTGCGAAATGACAAGCGGTCGGCGAGGATGTCCTTCACCATCGTCTGCTTTGGGGGCTTTGGAACTGAGCGGTACTTTTTCATCAGGACCAGTGTGGCTTGATGCCTCTTCTGTCTCCGTCAATTTCTTTGAACTGACCCTATCCTCCGCCAATTCCTCCAAGAGGGCCTTCTCGTCCGTCACTCGGATCGAAACAACGGGCGAGCCTTGACTGCCAGACTCACTTTCTCTCTCCGCCTTCAATCCCTCCCCAGGATCTCCACTGGCTTCCGTCCGGCTAGACCTGGTACTCCTACTCGATTCGGAAAATATCTGTCCTAGTCCTTCATCTGAATCGGGCCCCGCCGTCTCGTCCCTGTGGCTGTGGGCAATTTCATTGCCGTTAGTTCTTTTCTCCGTCATTGGTAAATCAATAGCTTTGGTCGCCGCTCCGGTGTCGTAGGATTCCTTGCCCTCTTTCGACGGAGAAACATCAGGCTCCTCTTCACGGCCACGTGTGCCTGGCGGGGCTACGGACTCCAAGTCAGACCGTTTCCGTAGACTGTTGGATTCGTTGAATGACCCATGGGCAGCAGGTCCCAGGCTTAGGCTGTCGGGTTCCTCAAGGAGAAGCTTGTGGCCTTGAACATGAGATTCCTCTTGTTGTCCGGAACTTTCCACAGGTAAATTCGTATTATTGGCATCATGGGCGTAGTCGTTGCGGACACCGTCGATATCATTGTCGTCGTCGCTGCTACTACTACTGCTGTCGCAACTGTCTGCTGGTCGCATCACTGGAGTGGACACTCTGGAGCCTCCCATCTTCTCATCCAGTAACGAGCGGACAGAGTCGCCAAGGCTTCTCGTCTTGGTCGGGCCATGCCTTGGAGTATCCTCGCCATCACCATTCGTGTCCAATGACTTCATCCGGTCTGACCTTCGAGGCCCATCTTCCAGGTGCATCTTTTGGAGTTGGCCGGTCCGGATCTCAAAGTGGTGTTGCGCGCGACGCCTCAAGAGAAGACCCATGGCGTAACCCAAGATGCGCCAAGTTTGTGCCATTCGGTACAGGTTTGCGGCCTCGCTTGCTTTTGCAAACTGCTCCATTATGTCTTCGACTCTCTCGACCATGCTTTTGCCGCCCTCAACATAGGGCAAGCCCCGGTACAACGCGTCCATGTACGCGTTGGACATGGATTGGTAGAATTGCACTGGTAGGGCAGCAGGTAATGGGCCGATTAACATGGTCTGTTGGGATTTAAACATTCCCGTGATGTTGATGGATTGCTCCAAGCCGAGGGTCTGCTTTGCGTCATCTGCAATGGGAGCTTCGCCCGATGGCGGAGTAGTGCTCAACGACACACTGCCCCGTCCGCCGGGTGCTTTCTTTGGGATGGCGCTCCGACGAGCGCCTAGAAAGCTGCTCAAGACCTCGTCCTCCGAATCACTTTGGTTCAAGATCAAGGCGCCAGGGTTACTGGGACTCGATCCGTACGAAGCGCGGGAAATCATCCTGGCTGCTTCTGTGCCGTGATACCGCAGCCGATTCGAGTTTGGGCGTTCGTCAAGTAATAAAAGCGCATCTCCTCTCGGAGAGAATGCCATGGCAGATGTGGATTGACGATCAGTAGCCTTGTGCGCAAAAGACACGTCCCGCTGAGTGAAAGCTCCATCCGGCCCAGCCGTCCACAGCAAATCCTGATCCCGCCACCAGATAGCGGATGGACAAGCCTCAAAGGTCTCCATCTCTTTGTACGGCATCAAGGGCCGCGCCAGATCCCAGATGTGAACGGTGGGCGTGCCGTACTTCCGACTGCTTGTCTCGTCGTACGTCACGGCTACTTGGGCAACTCGTCTGGCCTGCGCAGTCGCGGACCATAGCCCAGGGCGCCACGATGCCGCCGCAACAGAGGCAGGTGCTGAAATGGTGAATTTAGGTTTCTGTCGTTTATCGGCCGTAGGTCCCAGATCCCACACGTGGACTTTGGTGTCCCATCCAGCACTCAGAAGATGAATCCCATCCGGATGCCACGCAATCGACGAGCATGACTTATCATGTGCGTTCAGTCGCAAGAGTGGTCGCCCGGGCTGACGAACATCCCATTTCATGACGACCCCGCTCTCCGTACAGCAAGCCATCTCATGGCCCTGCGTCGGTGACCAACTGACTCGTCTGATAGGATCGATGCATCTCAGAGGCGCAAACCGTTGCCTGAAGGAGAGACCGTATCTTGCTTCAAACTTGTTCGTCGAGTCGAATATCCGGGCCGTCCCGTCTTGTCCACCCGTCAATAGCCAGGACTGCAGATGAGGGTTGATGTCCAGACTATTCACTTGACGCGAATCCTCATTCATCAATGTATATCGAAGAGCCTGAGGCTCCCCGGCTGCGAGACGCGTCAGATCATACGAGAAGACCTTTCCGCTGGCGCAAGCCGTGTAGATATGGGAGCCGTTGTGCCATTTGACATCGCGGATGTTGAGCTGATCAGCAACGATATTCGGGTGGGAGCTGCTAGACTGCTGGGAGGTGAGACCTCTTCGTACGTCGATGATGTTCTTCTTGAACCTGAAGCTTCGGCTTGCAGGGTCGTTGACGACGACGATCTTGAGGATATGCGGACCGGCGAGTATCACGGCGCGTCGATCCGCTGACACGTCGAAGCAGGATATCGGGGCGCCTGCATTGTATCCGGCGTCTAGCGATTTCGGAGGGCGAACCGAAGAGGGAATCGGTGTGGTGGTGCCCGAGATGGAAGACGATTCGCCGGTCGGAGAGTCGGGAGCAGCCTTGCCCAGTAGCTTCCGCATAATCTTGGAGTCGCGATTATACATGACGGCGAAGGTCGGAGCGCAAGGGAGGCGCCATCAGGGGCAGTCCGGCCGATACTATGGCAATTACATCTACTGCGATAATGAAATGGCGAGTTGGTGCTTGATTCTCGTAAGCTGTCGTGGACTCGTGTTCAATGTTGTTGTGATCAAGTTTAAGGGATTCTAGAATCCAGATTCTCGGGAAGGAGCAAAGTGAAGTGGGGGGGACCTCCTCTTTTAATGACCACCTCACCTTCGTGTGCCTCTGCGCAGCAGATCTGACGAGTCTCATCTTTCATCCACGTGGACATCGAGTGGCACGTCGAGTCGCATTGTCGATTGCAGCATGGCAAAGTTGCACTATGCATATTTGACAGTTCCATCGACACTTCCGTCTACTGTTCCCCCCGCGACCCTGCCTTGGATAGGAAGCAGCCACATCGCAGGCTGAGCAAGCTGATACTCCGCACCGGCCGCCACCTACGCTGTCATCACCAAGATGTTACACACCGCTGAAATGCACAATCATAGCCGCTCCGGGACGTCTGACCAGGCTCGACGCCTCAGGCAGTAGGAGGTCCCCAACAGGGCATGCCGGGATACGCAATGTTCAACACCATGATCTCCTCGTTATGAGGGTACTGGATTCGATTGTCTATGTTCAGCTCTAGGCATTTGCTTTGGTCTGAAAACCAACTTGATTTCGAGCCAGATATTGCGCCCGAGCCCTGGAAGTTGCCAGTGGTCAGCCATGTTGCCTTACCAATACCGCTCTTTGCAGAAAGGGGAGATTCGCCTCTTGAGACTGGACGCAGCCAATGGCTCCGAACAGTTGCTCTCTGGCAGCATCATTCACCACAAATTAGTGAATCCGATCTACCGATATCCAAAGGATACAGCAGCGGCTTTTTTGGAACATCCTCTACCTTACGAAGCCCTCTCTTATCACTGGGGGGGCGACAACAGGGCCCTATGTGAGGTTCTGATTCATGATGACGACGGCAACAAGTCCGTCTTGAAAATCACCACAACTTTGCACTCCATTCTCTGTCGGTTAGTCTCGAAGGACCAGCAGCTAGTCATCTGGGCAGATGCAATCTGCATCAATCAGATCAACTCCAGCACAAACCTGGAAAAGGGAGAACAGATCCAACTCATGCCCGATATATATCGTACTGCAGCCCGTGTGCAAATATACTTGGGAGATGAGTCTGCCGATTTGCCAGCCGCACTCCAACTCTTGTCCACCATTGCAGACTACTCAGAGCACCTAGATGACTTTGCACACGCTGAAGGGGAAATTGGGTTAGACCTTGCTTTGCAAAACGGCTTTATTCTTCCCCCTCCCGACGACGAGCGCTGGCCAGCTCTGAGGGCTTTCTTCTGTCGCCCTTGGTTCCGACGCGTCTGGGTAATACAAGAGTTTGTATATGCCACAGAAGTACGCGTAACGTGTGGTGATTTGGAGATAGATTGGCACAGGCTCTGGCTGGCTTCCAAGGCGTACGTGTCGAACAGAAACCTCATCTATCAAGGCTACGGGAAGGACATGCTCTCCTTCTTCTCCCCCCGAGTCAATGTGCATAGAGAGGCTCATGAAGGCGCGATAGCCCTCCATCGGATCACAGATCTGCGTCTGCGCGCCATGGGATACATGTCCAGCCCGTACATGGTGTACAACATTGGCGATGGCGAACCGGCCAACATGACTGGGCTTTCCATTCGCAAAAATCTAAATGCCATCAAGGGCTTCGAGAAATTTGCGAGGAACTCGCTGCTTTCTGATCGTTCCCAAGGGAAGACCTTCCCATACGGCAGATCTACCTTGCTGGATTTGCTGCACAACACGAGCAACTTCCAGGCTACGAAACCAATCGACCGTTTGTATGCTCTTTTGGGGCTAGCAGACGACGCGGATGGATATAAACCTATTTACTCGGCCGAAGAAACTACCGCCGTGGTCTCTACCAGGTTCGCGGCAGCTTTTATTGAAAACGGCCACCTTCAACGGGTCTTGGCCTCAGCGGGCATCAGGTCAAACACATCCTCTCCAGGAGAAGCGCCATCTTGGGTTCCTGACTGGACAAAGGTCCAATATGCACAAGACAAGCTCATTGGGTTTACTCTTATTTCAGCCATTGGGGATGCTTTAGAACAGCGAGATACACAGAGGCGCGAGCAGAGGGCTGCGACTGAGACAAATGATGCTCCTGAGAGTGGCGATGCCTCGTTATCGGCTGGTCCTCCCAATGCAGGATCGAATTACGCTCCAGCAGAGCAAGACCCTCCAGCAGCGCAAAAAGAAGACTTGGCCACCCAGGAGGTCAAGGCTGAACCATCCAAGGCAACGACCGAAGCAGCACCAAAGCTGTACAATGCTTCGGCAAACACCGTGTCAGTCTTCAGCGGTAATGTTTTTAGAGGACAATTAACCATCCGAGCCACATTACTGGGGCAAATCACGTTAGTGCTTCCAGGAAAGCTGATGCTACCTTGTCTACAATACGAAAACATGATCTTAAAATTGGGCACCCAATATGTGACCGGAGAGCCCATGGTGGAAGCCCTATGGCGTACCCTGATCGGAAATCGAACCATGCATGGGGAGTTGGCGCCTCCAGAATTTGCAACCCAATATGAGGCAATGAAGGCATACGACCACGTTCTTATCACGAAAGCTTTCACTTTGATATGCATAGTCATCTTCGCAGCGATCCCCATCGTTGTTCTCGCGATTCGTCTTCTGCCGGTTTTGGCCCACGTGGGCATAGTAACGGTATTATTTTGGATGCAATATCTCTACCTCAAACCAGCTCTAGGCTTTCTGGTTCTGCTACCTGTGTTCCGCTGGGTATACATCTGGGCTCTGGTTCCAACGCTACTGACGCTGTTATGGTTTCTTCTCACGCATTTGTACGCGACGGAGATGCTGGATGCCTTTGCCAAGATGGGCTGCAGTACCGCTCTTACGACGTCCACGCTGCCGGTGGACTGTGCGGCGTATGCGTCTAGTTTGGCCATTACGGTCAATAGGCATGCGCTGTGTGTCACGAGGGAACATCTGATGGGGCTGGTGCCGCTGTTGGCTAAGCAGGGGGACATGATTGTGGTGATGCACGGGTGTGATGTCCCGTATGTCATTCGTCACACCCAGGAGCAGGGCTACTATCAGTTGGTGGGAGAAGCTTACGTGCATGGAGTCATGAATGGGGAGGCGATGGAGCAAGGTGTAGAATTTTACAGCGACATAGTCCTTGTGTAGCGGCGGGGAGTTCTTGTATCAAGAAATGGGGGGAATGTGTTAGGTAGTTGAAGCAGTATAGGTAGGCAGTTTTGCAAAGAATCTAATTGTTACAACATACAATACAACACAGTACGTTCCACAACAGCCGATCATGATAATGGCGGACATCCATGTGCGTCAGATATGCATAGTTCTGTTCCCTCAATTAGCTCTCAGTCCAGCCAAACAAACGCTATGGATATTTAAAGTCGGCCATACCCCCATACCTCCTCTGTGTAAATGACAAGCGCTGGCATTCCTCCATCCCCTGCAGCAGCACATCCGGCCACATGATATCAATAACTTCAGCGCCTGTCATTTGTTCCCCGTTTTAATTCTTCATTGCGAAAATCCCTCGTTTTCTCATAATCGTTTTCAGAAGCTCATCAACTCAAATCTTGTAAATTCTTCACTCATTCTCATCCCCTACCATAGGGCTCCTGCTTCTGGCTCTACGATAGGACTCCTACTCCTGCTCCTGTGTCTCCTCCCCGTCTCCCCATCACCGCCATTATCATCATCATTGTCGTTCCTATCCTCGTAGTCATCCTCGCGAACCCTCCCTGCGCCTCGGCCGCCCTTCCCAGGCGGTGGCCTTACAAACGCAAAGTCCACCGCAATCGTCTGATCGAGGAGCTTCGTTTCGTGGGAGCCGTCAATCGCCGCGCGGGCTTCTTCCAGAGTGGAGTATTCTATTAAAGCGTAGCCCTATTCATTGAGCAAATGTTCGGTCAGCTAACCTGTCCTGTTCCTCCTCGTTTCCACGATCCATGGCCACATTGCCTGTGTCATCTCTACAGCACAACGTTTTGTTTCCCACGGGTCCCTATGGAACTTTGTTCGCGGTGTTTTTTTTTTGGTAGGAGAGCAGGGCTACATACCTTGACGTAGCCACTCCGCCTGTCCAGATTCAAATGCAAGTTTTTTATCTCCCCAAAGTCGCCGAATTTATCGTGTATGGTCTCCTCGTCTGCCTCTTCGTGTACATTCGTGACGACGACGATCCAGCCTTCGATGGAGCGCACCGCGGTGGCTTTGTTGTGCGTTTGCATTACGACCTCATTGGGGAGCGGGGACGGCGCGATGTCGATGTCCATTTCATCGGAAGACATGATGGGCGGGCGAGTGGCTTTGCTTGCTTGACAGAAAGAGGCTCGTGAGACGGCGAAAGGTTGTTCTTTACAGGGGCCTTATGGAGGCAGATTTGGCTTCGGATGGGCTGTTTGATTTTGTTGTCGCTGTTGTTGTTTTTATGGTCGTTGTTCCAGTTGCCGCTGTTGTTGCTGAGCTGGTGAGCTTCTTTTCTGGTGTTGGCCGACGTGGGGCTTCAGACCGGTCACGTGTTTCACCATACAGGTCTGTACGTGCATGTCTACGTACTCGTTTGGCACTTGGCAGAGTGGAAATTGGAATATCTTGGATGGACGTCTTCAATGCTAATTCGCATTGTTTACGCATTACCATGTTACTCACGCAGATGCGGAATGGCCTAGAGGTCTTGGTGCGTGAGGGCGTGGTCGACACACTAGAGATCACGCCTGATTCACCTCTCAAATCTCACAAATGCGTGATCTGAAGTTGCAGCATGCTACAGGCGTCTGGCGATATGCCAGCCGTCCTCTTTCGTCCTCTTTTGAATCTTGGACCGTCCTCCACACGGTCGCAATCAACACAAGATTATTCGACAGCAGCACAGACAAACATGAGAGCTCAGTGGCGAATTCTTCAGGTGGCACGCTTTCGATGGTTTGTTTGGTTTGTATTGAGGAACGACACCAGACGCCGCAGATTCAAGTTCGTCTCGTTTTGTCGAGCTCATGCGTCACATTGTGGACTCAAGAATCGATCGAGGCGACTTGAATATCATTTGATTCCTCCCTGCCGCTATTTATCCGAAACCATTCCGATAGCAAACCGACAGCCAGAGCACCCATTTTGCGCTCTAGCTTGCCCGACTTCCCATCACACCCTACCCCTTCTTCTCTCTTCTACCCATCTCTCTACGAGCCAGGGTTGGGGTTCATCTAAAAATAAGTCAGCGTCTTGTCCTCCGCCGTCGTATAAAGGTCAGAACTATGCGATATTCGTGCTCACCTTTCGCTTGCCGCCGGTGAGAACGACGTTGACGAATCGTCGGGTATACTTGTGACGCTTGAGAGCACGGCCCTTGGGGGTCTTGGGCTTCTCCTGAGGCTCAACCTATTGACGCGAAAACAATGCTGGTCAGTTGATCGTCGTTTTCGACGTTTTCGAGAATCTTGGAAAATTGGATCGTTGTGGGTGAACGGGTTCGGAACAGTCGTACTTTAGGGGTCTGAGACTTGACCTTGCCTGTGCAAAAGAGAGTATGTTAGATGATTGTCCGTATCGGTCAGAATTTCATTCCGAGCGAGATTTGACATACCGGCACGGGCGAGAGATCCGTGAACTTTTCCCATTGTGAAGGATTGATTTGGCGATGATGTGGATGACGGGTCAGACAGCGGAGGGGTGCGCTTCGTTCGGAGGAGATTTTGCGGATTTTGGCAAATGGTTGTGTGCGGGAGGCGAGTCTCACGTGAGTGGTCCGTTTCCAATGGTTGCCCTGCCGGAAAAATATTGACGCGAGTCGCTGACTATCACGACTTGTCTTGATTATGTAAGCTAGACAATCTTCCGCCGCAATGGCCGTCCATCCAAAACTCCGTCCAACGCCAACAACGAGGAATGTTCCCAACTGAAAAATAAGTGGCAAGAAACGAGGACTACATTCGGGGTTCCGCAATGGCAAGCTTGATGTTGCTCACGGCTCTCTGGTCGTGCTAGGTATGTAGCGTCATGCTATTTGACTTACAGAAGCCATACAGAACACCGCCGTTGAAGAAAGGCCCGATTGAGTCTTGCTCTCTCCTCCGGTGTTCAAGCTGCCTTGCCGTTGCAACCGTTAGCCGATGACTGCGAGAATGCAATTTTCCCATCTCATCGCAAACTCACCTGTGTCGCATATCCTTAGGCTCGGTCTGTCAGAATTTAGAAAGATTGGATGCTCGTGCGCGTGGGGCGATCCATGATGGCGCGCCGCGTTGCTACACAGAGAAGTCTACCTTTTCCAAAAACGTTGACGTCACAGGCATCTTACTTTTTCTACCGTTTCATCACGATCTGATGATCGATCGCTTGGTATGGACGGTAGAACCCACTAAGCGTTATCTTGTCGAAGACGGCCCAACAATTCAAAACTCTACTGCTTGATGGTCGGAAGTTCACTTGCACATCGTGATGATCGTGCCCTTTTCGTTATCAACTCTACCGCAATTGCACTTCGTTGTGCGCCGTTGAACATGGCTCGCTCGACCACACCCGAATCACCCGCAAGATCCTCCATAACGCCGCACAAGACCCTGCGGGAGCGTGTTCTTCACAGCCTACCGCATTACACGGGTCCTTACAATGTCGGCTTCATGGATATCGAAGTGCCCGCTCGCAGTCCGGGGCCAGTGTCAGATTTGAAGCGCTCAGGGAAACCCGTGCTTCGTCTGGACACTGTCTTGATGAGCATATACTACCCCTGTGATCTGGCGAAATCGAGCGATGCTGCTGGTGGTGCGCACAACCTTCGTCGTGTGAATTGGATGCCTAAACCGGGAGTCGCCACGTCCAGAGGCTACGCCAAGTTTATCAACATTCCCGAAGCGCCAGTCACTGGCTATCTGGCCTGTACGTCGCTCTTCACGAAGATACCGGCGTTTAGGAATGCGAAACTGGCTGACTACTGGGCAAACAAGCCATCTGGTGAGACTCCATCATCGGACAAGCCTGATGCTGGCAAGGAACGTCAAGGCTCTGAGAAGCCCACTTTCCCGGTCATCATTTTCAGTCACGGGCTGGGGGGCTCCAGGCTTTGTTACAGCACTACGTGTGGCGAGCTGGCGAGTTTTGGCTTCATCGTTGTGGCTCTTGAGCACAGGGATGGAAGCTGCGCAAGGACACTGGTCAACCTGCCCGAAGATGTCGACGCAGCCAAGATCGAGACATCAACAGCAGAAATCGTTTGCCGCCACGAGGCGCACGATCGGGGTTCCAAGAACAAAAAGGTTCAGCAGAAGCAACAAAGCGGCGTTCACCCGTTTTACATCATGGACTACATCTTGCCCAAGGACAATGCTCAAGATACTTCGCCCCGTAATCCGCGCGGTGTTGACACTGTGTTGCGCACCGCTCAGATTGAGCTTCGACTCAAGGAGATCAAAGA
This sequence comes from Claviceps aff. humidiphila group G2b, assembly GCA_018360325.1. Lineage (NCBI taxonomy): Eukaryota > Fungi > Ascomycota > Sordariomycetes > Hypocreales > Clavicipitaceae > Claviceps > Claviceps aff. humidiphila group G2b. The sequence goes on from SRQG01000150.1 coordinate 47,501, forward strand.
AGCATATCACGTCCTCACATTGATCAATGAAGGCAGGGGCGACGAGATTGCACGAGTCAACCTGAGAAAAAAGGGCAACATTGGTTCCAGCTCAATTGGCTTGGTTGGCGTATCTTGGGACAGCTGGAAGGGCAGCATGTTCCTCAATCAAGTGACCGCGATGGGGCATTCGTTCGGTGGTGCCACGACCGTGCAGCTGTGCCGTGATCATTCACTTACATGGCTTGGACAAGGCGTCGTTCTCGATGGATGGGGCCAAGGCACGCCAGAGCGAGGAGACGACCCCAATAACACAGTGTGCAAACCCATCATGGCCATCTCATCCGAGGCCTTCATGCACTGGAAGCCCAACTTCAAACGCATCGTTGGTTTTTGCCAAGAAGCACGCGAATCCGGCGCCCTATGTTGGATGCTCACGATCGTGGGCTCAACGCATCTCGCCATGACAGACTTTGCTGTATTATACCCCCGGTGGATGACATTCTTGATGAAATCCATGGCGAACCCTCTCCGGGCCTTGTTCTTGACAACAAAGCTGTCACTCGAGTTTCTGAGCCTGACACTCCCGCGCGAGCACCTCGAGAATCAGTCCTGGGTCAGTCAAGACCTTTTGTTATGCGCAGAAGCTCCGTCCGAGCCGGACGAGGCACTGGAAGAAGAGCACGCTCCGAACGATAAATGGGTAGCTGTGCGACTGAAGATTCCGCATGAGTTGCCGCATCGATTCAAGGCCTGGTGCAAGCGAGTCTGGCGAGCCACTAACTGTGCGTCATTGGATGGCGATGAGCTTGGGGCTGGATTGCATGACTATACCCAGCAGGATGAACTGTGGACGCATATAAGTCCCCAGATATCCGAAGTGAAGAGACGGAGGAATTCAGAAGGCGTGGGGGTGATGGATGGCCTGTGAGTGGTTGATGCTAGGACAGAAAGCCTCTGGCTGCCTTTTTTTCGTAGACGGGATTGGCATCAGCGGTTTCTTGTTACCCCGCATGTTCGTCACACGCCTTTATAAGTTTATTTACAGATTAGTGACGAAAACAACGTGCATATCGTTCCGTCATGATGACGGGGAAAGTCAAATGCCGACGATCTGCGCACAAGTTAGATGACTGAGGCAGTTTGCCTTACACGCTGCATTGCTGCGTCGTTTATTAATTGAACGTGGCCAACCTTACAATGCAAGACTTCTCAATAAGGCCTCTGTTGCATGTCTCTCGCACGACCGTTGCATCTGTTCTGTTCGACGTGAGATCGATGGGCCAACCTGTGTCCCCACATGTCGCTACCCTAAAGGAAAGTCGCACTGAACAATGCACGACTTTCAAGTTTCTCTTACATGACGAGATCCAAAGCATTATCAGTCTACGCCACCGTCATTAAATCAAAAATTGGTTTAAAGGATCAACTTTTGAGGAATTGGAACTTGTGAATAGGTGCAAAACACACAGGGCAAAAATGTTGACTTGTTGAGGCGCTTTCATAAGAGGCTGGGACGCTGACCGAGTGGCTGGTGCAAAATTGAGAGGCGGCGGGTGGCGTTGTGACCACTGACAAGAGTTGTAACTTGTTGGAGAATTGTTGCGACAAAGAGCATTGGCGTGTGTTGAGTTCCACCAGTTCATAGCGCATTCCATCACCTCTTCTTTTTTTCCTTCTTTGGATACCCGGTTCGTCGGATCGTAGGGTCGATCCGGCGCGATTAGGTTGTAGATGCCGCGTCTCATCTCTCCACCAACGCCAGGGCAAACCTTCCGGACCTGGCGCGGAGGGGCAAGGGTCGACTTCAGCGTGGCATTATTAGCCTGGCAGGAGACAAGGGGATGATGGGTCGTTGATGGCCGGGGTCCTCTCGGCACTGGGCAGAGGCATTCGTGTGTAAAGCCGTAGAGGCTAGGTAGGTATGTAACTTCAAGTCGATCCGTGATGCATGAATAGGGCATGGGATGATGGGATATGCGCACAAATCACAAAAAGAAGCAGGAAACGAACAAAAATACATAGTTGTATCAACTTCATTGGGTAGAGAAGGTCATGAACTGGACCATTGTGCGGCCCTGCATCCATTCATGAATCATTAGGGCAGCCCCCGATATGTGACACCTGCGTGAGACAATCTGCAGGAGCTGGCTTCGTGTTGAGAGCAGCCTTGCAGTGTACTGTGTGTGTGCTCTGGACTCTGTACTCCGTATGCTGTTGGCTGAATGGCAATGAACAACTCTGTCGATGGCGATAAGGCCCACGGAAGCTCGTGGCGGACACCACGTCGTCGTTCTTCCAAGATTTCTCTCCTGATTTCTACGCCGCTTCATCCATGGCAATATCACCACCCCTTAATTGTAGCACCTTGTGCGAGACCGTGTCTCATCGTTGACGCCCCCGCTTTATCTGGCCCGCTGATCCTTCATCGTGGGAAAAACGTGATGAAGCTCGGATTGGACTTTGCGGCAACTCGGTTCGATTCTCCGAGCTGACGTGATGAATCCCGCGGGAAGTCTCCGTGCATGTAGCCTCGTAGAGCAGTGGCCCGTCATGGACTCATGGCACATGCGTACAACAACCGGAGATTCTCGTATTCATCTGCAAGTTCTTCCCGGCTTTTCAGGCCGCCTGCACCATTTCAAATCTGTTTGGTGGCTTCGCTGAAGGCCAGGCGCGGGGGCCTTTCAAAGGCCTTTTGCATGGCACACGGTCCAGCATACAGCATACAAAGTAGAGGAAGTCCGCTTTGCTCTCTGCTTATTTCCTAGTCTAGATAATTTTGTTTCGTTTCATCCTCCCTCTTTCGCATCCCAAAAGCCGACCGATTAACAGCTGGCCGCAGCCTTGGCACCAGTTATACTCGCTTACCGCCTGACAGCTGTCAGCGACGTCACGCAAGAACGACCAGAGCATCGATCCGATCTGAATCTTTCGCTCGAGTTCTTTTTCTTGAGCCATCCTCTGGATATTCAGGAGCCCATCGACGGCGGATGAATTGGCTGCCTGGTGAACATCTCGCCACCCGGCATTTCCAAATTCCATCTTCGACATTACCTTTGGAGCGCCAGCCACCACAGTGCAGCGGGGCGTGTTCATGCTGTCAGGTTACAGGTACATACATAGGTATGTCCCAGTCGAATGATTTGTCTTGCACCCGAGAGCCAGGTTGGGCCGCCACGCAACAGAGAAATACTGTCGCTGGCCAGCCATCTAGGAAAGTCTATTTGCGAGGGTACGGACTGACTCAGCTTTTCAGGGACCGGTATGCTCTGGATCGTTCATGCTTTTTGTCGTCGTAGCCTCCTTTGCGCAGAAACGAACAAAGCAAAATGGGAACCTTGCAGCTAGAACAACGGAAGCCGATCGAGATCTCCGCTGCTCGCCGCGGTGGCGTTTCCCCAGCCCAAGTTCCAGCCACCGCGCAACTGAATAACAGCATCCCCATGGCGGAGACTAAGAATCGGTCCGGCCGCTCCACCAGCCTGCAACGCATGTTGGACTTGGAAAGGCTGTATATAGTGAGTATCTCGCCCTTGTTGTAATTTTCGTGTTTTGGTTCAAATATCACGCTGTTTTACATGTCATTTGTATTTGTGGACTGTTCGAGACATTTTCTGACTAGATTTATAGTCACGGCCACAGACTGAAAGACACCACCCACTTCCTATTCAGCCCAAGTCGAAATCTCAAACGACTCCCATACTAGTCACAGCCCGCCAGACGTCTCCGGACCGCACCAGAAATCTCGCACCTCGTCTGGAGGGCCATCCTCAAAGGCCTGTTCGAAGTCGTGTACCCCGTCGTGGTGATACCTCTTGTCCTCCACAGCTCCGGCCAGTCATCATTAACACCAAGACCAACACCCCTCTCACGATGAGCCGATCAGACATGCTCGACAACAGTACGCGAGAGTTTCTCGATGGCGACACTCGCAACTCCTCTGCAACGACACTGCGGGACAAGTATGCAACACTCGTTGCTTATGAAACCCCTCCCAAGGAAGTTGCACGGTGCCATTCCCCAAGCTGGGAAGCATATGAACGACGCAAGATTGAGAAGAAGATGGAAAAGAAGGAGCGAGGAGAGTCCAAAAAGGACGGCACCAGAAGGCTTTCTAAAAAGCCACCGCCGGCTAGCTCCCCTAAGTCTCTTCAACATGCGTTGGCGGCAGAGACCGACGCGGGTAGAGGACGTGGACGAGAGCGAACCGAAAAGACAGCGTCTGCAAGCGGATCGAGTCAAGAAAAGAAAGCCACACGGAAGACTCGCAGTCGATCGGGTTCGTTTGTTTCCATGCTCAGAGCCCCTTTTGAATTCCGGCGTTCGTCCACAGACCAAGCTACCGATTCAGGATTTATTGGCGGCATCAAACTAGATCTTCAACGATACAATCGTCAGCAACAGAACTTGGACAGCAACGCCGTGGAAGACGAATCAAATATCCACCCTGCTCTCCGCAACAACAACCTCGAGTCTCGGTCAGCATTGGCCGCGAGACCAGTCACCCCGAGCCGAGCCGAGCAACGTCGATATCCACCAATTACTGGAGGGAACAATTATCATCAGAAGACAGCATCACTCACGACGTCTCCCACGTCGCCCCCTATTCCAGACGTTAGCAAGGTTGACAAGTGGCGTACCAGATTCTCGAGGGCGGGTTCGCGCACGCGATCGCTAGTAGGTGCCGATGAAGAGACACAGCCCCGCGGATCTGGAGACCAATTCAACGGAAGAAGGCAACCAGAGCATCTTCCCTTAATTATCAAGAGTGAACAGCCGAATACTCCAAGCTCAAGCTTGTTGTCGCCAAAGCCGCCTGACGTTGCATCCGCCTTGGGATATGTGACCCCGCCCTCGACAGCCCCTGCCCAGTTGGCGCAGCCGATGACCCCGTCTGAGAATCGACGCGCACAGAAGCACAGTAACAATGAGTCTGTTTCGTCGACCTCATCCGCTGCGACCGGCTACAACACCGCTCCTTCTTCCCCACATCCACCAGAACCTCCTCAACGAAGCCCAAAGCGACACTCTGTTTTCAGTCCGGTCGAGTTCAAACCGATTCCGACACTGCCTCGACACAAACCGCATGTTTCTGATACTCAAGTTCCCACGAAAGCCGCACAGCCGTCTACTCAGCGCTCGTTTCCCCTCTGCAGGAATGTGACGAAATCCGAGAGCAGGCAATCTCGCCGTGCATCGACTGGAGTCGCTACATCCTCTTCTACTGCTGCAAGTCAGATCTCGTCGTATCTTTCATCGCCCGCAAACAACGGACAATTGCCAGCGAGTTCCTCGGAGGAATCGTGCGATGACGATATCCACTCTTCCGCGTCGGTCAGCACGCCTGCGACTTCTCGGCCTCAGTCTGAGCGAGAAATGCCACTGACGTCTAGCGAAGAAGATCCTCCCTCGGTCCACGACGCAGTCAGAGCCTGTCTCAGCAAAACATACCCATTGACAAGCGCGGACAATTCAGAGGATGAGGGAGGAGTTGATCCCATTCAAGCGGCTGCTGACAAGGTCCTTGCCGTCTTTAACGATATACCAGTCCAGAAACCAGACCTTGGCCGCCGCTTTCTTTCTCAAGCCAGCTTGTCAACGGCTACCAGCTTTGAGCCGCCTGTCGCCGAGCGACCTCTCAATCTTGGCCGCAAGCCTAAATCTAAGGTTGTCCAGAATTCACCGCCGGCCTCCTCTCTTGAACAAGCCTGCAAACAGGCACCAGCCGGTACGCCGATCCACGCCACCCCCGCTATCCCACAACAGGACAGACCGAATGCTGCAAAAGACGACGAAAAACCTGCACTGAAGCCTGCACTGGCAGTGAATAACTCAGTCCGTCGCCATCTCCGCCACAAGTCTACACCTCATCTCGCCACTCGGGATCGAGATCCCATCGCCAAGGTCTTTGTCCAGTGCTGCTCCTGCACGCACTATCACGACATGCCCAGCAATTTGTTCAAAGCCATGTCCAACCCAGAGGGTGTGTTCAGCCCGGACGACAAGTGCGGTTATTCTGGCGCTGTGTCCATGACTGTGCGATGCTCCTGGTGCAAGCATGAGATGAGTGTTCGCTGTTGCTCTGCTCTATCTACCGTAGTGTATATCCAAGAGCGGCTGCGTTAGATGGCGGCCTTGAATGCCTTGGAAGACACTATCCAGGTGTGAGCACAGAGTCCATTTTGATTCACAGAAATAATGTGCCGGGCTGCATGTATGAACTTTTGCTTTGTTATTTCACGCCTCTTCTTTTGACTTTGTATTTGTTCAACGTATTCGTTTCGAACGAAACCTGGTACTGTGTCAGTCGCTGAGTTTGTTCATCTTCGCTATGTATGATGACTTTATTTGTTCATGTTTGAACGACTTGCTATGCTTTACGATATAATGACATCTTTTTCGTCTGTGTTTATTTGGCGTCGGGGATAGGTGGTAATTAGTTTTACCCGATGCGGAGATGTCGGCGTGTCGATAATTGTAATGTAAAACAGATTCTGTGGTCAATTCAAATCATCCATAATAATGGATACCTAGGTACATAAAGATGCTATCAGAACAGACCCATACGGTGCCATACGGTTTACCACAGAAAATAGAGGAGGGACGGTGGATGCAAAAGGGCAGCAAAGGTCCTCACAAGACCTCAACTGCACACAAAGACGATGATCGACGGCAAAGACTCAAAAGACAGCAGTCCTCTCTGGACTACAGGACCTGACAACCAGAACTGAAGAACCAAACTCGCATAACCTGACTATGTACCTAAAACTGAGCAAGAGGGTGAACAGTCTTATGGCCAAAGTCGTGTGATGCCGGACAATCCCGTCAAGGGTGAACGGCGAACGCACGTCTGGTTGGTCCAGCACAGGGCCTAGTGACCCACAGAACTCTGGGCGACGGTGGGCCAGAAGGTTCTAGATGGTAGGCACGCAACCAAGAAGAGACACTGACGTCTGAGTCCTGACAACCAAGATGCAACCCGACTAAACAACCACCATCTCGAATCTTCAAGCAACAGGTAGGCGACTTGCACGACCTGCGCAACCTGCAACCTACCTATTCTTCTGCCCTTGAATGTGCCAAATCACATCAACTCTACCAAGATGGACTCTTCTACTCTGAGGCGATGTTCCGAGTGTAAGAGAGATCGTCCTGTAACTGATTTCTCTTGGAAACCCCAACGGCGTAATCATAATAACCAGCCACCTGAGAGAGCCAAGACCTGTGGACGGTGTAAGGTACGTTCTGCAGCTTCAGGATTTCCGGTTAGTTCACGAGAAGATACTGAATCGACCTGTATGAAACGCAGAACTCGATGTTGATATGCGCTCGCTGAAGCCACTACCATCACCGAGGATCACGGCGTCACCTTAGCACGCCCAGACAACGGGCGGTTCTGCGATAAGAAGGTTGGTCGCCGAACCGTCCAGGTCGATAACAGGTCGGTCGTGCCGTTCAACAAAAAGCTCATGCACAAGTATCGCGCGCACATCAACATCGAGTTCTGTGTTTCATACAGGTCGATTCAGTATCTTCACGTGAACTAACCGGAAATGCGTTGGAGCCGCAGACGTAGGTCTTGGCTCTCTCAGGGCTGGTTATTATTATTACGCCGTTGGGGTTTCCAAGGGAAATCAGTTACAGGACGATTTCTCCTACACTCGGAACATCGCCTCAGAGTAGAAGTGTCCATTGTGTCGGCTGCGTCACAGCATCCTCGGGGCTGAGGGACCTACTAGTATTCTACAGGCTCTGATGTGCTCCGTGTGTATGCGCCGGTGTGAAGCAAACGGTTATTCTTGACACGTCACTTGGCATGTGAATAGGCACTTACCTGTTTACCATGTGATCCTGGCTACAGTAGCAGCGATAATTTCAGGCCTTGTTTTCTTCTGCACGAGGCCGACTCGAGACCGAAAAGGGTTTCTTTCTCACATACCTCGTGATCTACAAGTCGTTACCCTTATTCGCTGAATAGTCCCCCAAAAACGTAATCAATTTCGTCTCCTCCTTGTCAACTTGCCAAATGACTTCCTACAAGGACTTGTATCACTGTATTTAGAGTATCATCACTCTGAGTATGTAGCTGCCTGGTAGATGACCCAAAAATGACGAACAGTGTTCTCCTCGCAGGAACAGTCTTGCAACTTTCGCAATTTATGATGCATGTGCTGATCAGTTTTCTCTACTCACATATTATCACTCGATTCGGTATCCCCAAAGATACAGTACCTCACGTGCACTTCATCACGAGACGATGTAACGATCCAACGCTCCCACCTTCCTCCTTCCCCTCCGTCCGGCTCCAATCCCCCGCCTTCCCACGAGTGAGCCTAAAGAAAACACGTCATCCCGGTAATCCACGTGCCCAGAAAAGCAATGCATCCCTAGGAACCAAAGCAGGCACATAGCGCGTGGTTTTTCGTAACATCTTCTCCGGCACCTCGAGTGCGAAGTACTCTTAGATAGGTTTAGTGCGCTCGAAAGTCATCAAAGGCACTTTGGCCGAGTGGTCTAAGGCGCCGTGTTCAGGCTTCGGATCCGTTCCTCGGAATAGTTCCACCTCTTCGCGGTCTAGTAATAGGCGAGGGTTCGAATCCCTCAGGTGTCATTATTTTTGATGTTTCCCCCGACGCCAACTTGTTTGTACTTACGGAGCACTTACCCGTTCATTTTTTTTCTTTTTTTTCTTATTACATATCTCATCTCCCTTCATTGGGGGTTGGACCTTTCACTTTGAAATCGGACATGGACTGGACCTTATCATTGATCAATGATGATGGATGACAAAGATCAGCAGATTGGCAGCTGTGGCGCTATGTTGCGGTCGGTGAACGTTATTTTGGGGCGGGGAATTTTGGCCGAAGGGCGACTTGCTGGCTTGGCCAATATTCATATGTAGGTATGTATGTACATACATACATACACATGCAGAATAAATACATAATACATACATACCTATATTGGGAATCGGCGCTCGAAATGCAAGATGAGAAGGCGAGATGCGAGATGAACGAGTGCGGGGGTTGCTCGCAGGGTCGGGGTGTCTCACACTAGGCAAATAAATACTTACTCCGTAGAGGTACAGGCTACAGCACACATGCGTGGCATGCATTTGACGGCACGGAGTAGATCTGAGAGACAACTCGCATCATGTGCGCATCGGAGGAAGGGGGATATGAGTTCATTCTATGTATGTACTTCCTTTTCTCCCGTTTCTTTTTCGCTCCGACAGCCCAAAGGAACATCCATTAGATACCTAGGTATGTAGGCCCATTGTCGCCTCTCCAACATGTTCCGATCTTCCCACCAAGGACCACCCCCACCATTCCCCGCGCCAAGGAATTTCACGTCATGGGAGTGGCTGGCGGTCGCGTGTCCGAACAGAACTCGGCCGGATAGAAGCTCGCGAGTCGCAAGATGGCAAGATGGCGTGACAAAATGGAGTGAGTTGCCGCAAAGGGCCAGCATAGCATTGATCTTGTGATCTCGATTATATATGCTCGATCATCACGGCCCAAACGTCCGCCGCACAGGAAAACAGGCATGTGTTGAAAGATATCATGAATACTGCCTAGCATCATGTACATGATGATACCCAAGAAGGAGAAGAAACAGACCAGAAACACCAGAAAAATAGCATCACAAAACTACACATGTAGATGGCCATGGCTTAATACAGACGCGCCAACTCCCCCAATTTCCTAAAACCCCTCATCATCGCGTGAAATACTGCTCCTGCGCACTGATGGAATGCCTCCTCCACTTGCTATCCTGCGGATACTTGTGCTCTACCACTGGCGGGCCAAGATACTGGCTCAGGACCGAGGGCGGCGAGTGTGCTGCGTCGCGGACGTCATGGTTTGGGCATCGCGGGAGGTCACTGCTGCTGTTTTTTCTTCGTCAGCCAACACATTTTTTTTCTTTTTCTTTGCTTTTGCTGCTTTTGATGGCTGGCTCTTTGATGCTGTTGAAGGGGGTGACGTGGTTGTTTGTCTTACCTTGCTGGGGGGGTCGGGCCGCGGATGGGAGAGCGGGGATGCGTCCGGATATCTTCGGGGCCGGAGACGGAGTTGGAGCGTGAGGAGGAGGGGCAGGCGAGGGGGAGTTCTGGCCTGGAGGAGTCGCTGGAGAAGGATTTTTTAATCTTTTCCATGATGTCGGCGGGCATGGTGTATATATGTGTGGGTATATTGCTATACAATATAGGTTTGTGGCTGTATGTGCTTGCGGCTGGTAGTTGGTAGCGTCTGTGATGCGGAACAAGGCCAGGCCGTGGAGCAGAGACACACGAGAAAGATGGAGTATCAACAGCAGTAGGATAGATGATGATGAGCTGTGCTTTCGGTATAATGTTGAGAAGAGATAATAGGGAATAAAAGATGGGCAGGCAGGACGAGGCAAGGCCAGGTCCTTAAATACATACCAATGCAATGGGTGTCAACGCTGCATTGCAACCAGGAGCACCCCCTCGCCTACGTGATGGCACACTGACTGTGACTGACACATTGACAACCCAAAACACACACACATACGAAACATACGCCATAAGACACACCACATATCGCATCAGATAACACACGAAACACACACAAGACACATGAGACACATCGTCGCAGTGTCGGAACGTCCCCGAGCCCACTGGAACGTCTGGTCGTGGCGCAGCTTAGACGGATGAGCGCGGCAGTCGTCGGCGTAAGGTCCAGGTCGTGGTGAGTGCATCGTCATGGAGATGGTACGAATAACGAACAGAGATCGTACATACCGCCGACCTGGCATGTAACATGTGACCTACATATGTACTATGTATACTAGGTACGTACACAACATAGAAGCGATTCGAGAAGAAAGGCGGGCAGGGAGCGCTGTCTAGACTCTAGACTCTACCAAGTAAATGCAACCACAGCCACAGCCGCAGACATCTGCTCCGCCTGAGGGGGCGAGGTGGGCCGCTTGCCGTTCCGGATAGTACGGCACATAGCATCGCAACACATGTCTCATGCAAGCTCATCGAGCTTCTCGTCATTGAGCCTTTCTTCGGCAGATGTAGCGCTGCGCTGTGACTGCTGGTTGGACAAGGCGTGCCGGCGATCCGAGGGCGTCCAGCTTCGTTTCGTGTGTGAGGCGAGAAGGCGAGCTGTTAGTCCGTGGCGCAGACGTGGTGAAGATGTCATGGTGCAGACTGTGGTGTAGAGTCTAGACTCGGCTGTAGATTGGAATTTGGCGATGCAGACTCCCGGTGTAGATGTCATGGTGCAGCAACGTCAACCCCCACGTGGAGGCACATCTCGATTATCATCATCCCTCGTTGAGACATCATGTGTATGTCCGTAGGTAGGCATGTACCTCAAGGCTGAACGGCGTACATATTCAGGAATGACTCATGAGGGATCGCAAGAATAGCAAAACGTTGTGGGCGTTGCCCCTGTCGTGGCGGGGAATGTGCATTAAACTGGCGTCACGTGGTGGCCATCGGTACAACCCCCCGCAGTGACCCCGCGCAGCATCGAACCAGGATCGATCCAAATCCACCAAGTTGTCGAACCAGCATCAGCCCAGCGCAAAATACTGCCTCGGTTCGATGCTACGGGTAAAAGCATCTTTTGCCCGATATGTACATCAGGCATCTGACAGCAAGTTGCTCTGTCATACCGGTAGCACCCCCAGGAACAGGAACGCAGCGTGAAAGCCTATTGGGCCGGCTCGGGAGAGCATCCCTCGCGGCGCCATCGCGAACGGCCTGGTGGAGACGCCGGAATGGGCATCCGCTTGTCCGCTTCGCAATGTATTCGATCAAGAAAGATTGGTGGCAGAATCTGGGTACTTCATATCCATCTTCCCATTGCTGTTCCACCACGACGTGTCGTCTCTCTATTCCTGTTTTGTTCCTCTCCGACGATTGTTCCCCTTGATACCCCGTCAGACTTGACTATCGTACCTGCTTCTTGTTCAACATGGCAACGCATATTCCCTCCCGAGATGAGCTGAGTGTAAGGTTCCCCTGACTGTGCCGGATTCCCGACTTCAACTTCATATCGCAAACATGAGACGTGCTCAAACTCCCCCCTGACACGTCACTCAACTGACTTGTCGTTGCACAGAATCTGTCCTTCATCCTCAACAAGCCATACGACGTCACCTATCAAGAACGACCCAAGCCAACGCTCCCATCACCGCACCATGTCATCGTCGCCGTCAACTACACGGGCATCTGCGGCTCCGACGTCCACTACTGGCACCACGGCGCCATCGGCCACTTCGTCGTCAAGGAGCCCATGGTCCTGGGCCACGAATCCGCCGGCACCGTCATCGAAACCGGCAACGAGGTAACGCACCTCAAGCCCGGCGACCGCGTAGCCATTGAGCCCGGCTACGGCTGTCGACGATGCACCGACTGCCGCGCCGGCAAGTACAACCTCTGCGACAAGATGATCTTTGCCGCCACGCCCCCCTACGACGGCACCCTCACCGGCCTATGGGCCTCCCCTGCCGACTTTTGCTACAAGCTCCCCGACGCAGTCTCCCTACAGCAGGGCGCCCTGATGGAGCCCCTCGCCGTGGCCGTGCACATCGTCAAGCAGGCATCCGTCCAGCCAGGCCAATCCGTCGTCATCATGGGTGCCGGCCCCGTTGGTCTCCTCTGCGCGGCCGTCGCCCGAGCCTATGGCGCCTCCAAGGTCGCCAGCGTGGATATTGTGCAGTCGAAACTCGACTTTGCGCGGGACTTTGCCTCGACGCACACGTACCTCTCGCAGAGGATTGCGCCTGAAGAAAACGCCCGCGCGATCAAGCAGCACCTTGGGCTTCCGCGGGGTGCGGATGTTGTTATCGATGCGAGTGGTGCGGAACCGTCCATTCAGACTAGTTTGCACACGGTGCGCATGGGCGGGACGTATGTCCAGGGCGGGATGGGTAATAGCGATATTACGTTTCCTATCATGGCGCTGTGTCTGAAGGAGGTTACCGCCAAGGGGTCATTTCGATACGGGCCTGGTGATTATGAGCTGGCGATTGAGCTGGTGGCTAGTGGGGTCGTTGATGTGAAGAAGCTGGTGACGACGGTGGTGCCGTTTGAGAAGGCGGAGGAGGCGTTTAAGAAGGTCAAGGAGGGGGAGGTGATTAAGATATTGATTGCGGGGCCAAACGAGAAGATCTAGGCTTGTGGCTTCTGTTGGTTTGTGTTGGCCTGCTTGGCCAAGAAGTGCTGAGGCTTTGTGTCTGTCAAGCGTGCTTGGGAAGGATAGGGATTATCGAAAATGCATTGATTGGAGCATGATGGGATTGTTTGGAGGCCTGGGAGGTTTTTGTTTTTCGAATAACATGGTGAGCGGATCATCACATACTAAAGGTAGTTGTGTGGCTGTCGAGGCTGAGTCCAGGGGAGTTGTTTGGACTCTGGAGTGTTCCACAGCAGGCCAGACAAAGGACCAAGCAACACAGGGGTTCAAGACGAGGGAATCGATGTCTGGAGATTGATGGATGCGGTGAAGCCCTAGTGGCGATCGAGAATGAGCGGCTGACCAGCAACGAGGCCAGGGTATCGGAAGAACAGTTTCAGTCCGTTTCCGTCGCGGCTGTCATTGCGAGCTGCACCAGCCGAATTATGTCTTCTTTCGTCTGCCGTAACCATTAAGCTCTGAACTGAGTTGCGAGGTAGATAGATAGATTATAGATAAATACCAACAAGAGCTAGAATTGGAAAGTCAACATCTTTATGTCCAGACGCTCCGACTCCTTCCCCAAAACGGTAGGCCAGGTGAAAATAAGGTTCTTGAGCCGCAGCGCAAAGCACAATAGACCCCCTGGCCTGGCCGTCATGCCCGGGGTAACTTATAAGTAACCTATGTATCAAACATGAAGAGAAAATGGTCAATCAATACCATCTCCGTACATATCCGCACGGCGGCGCAAGACGCGCGTAAATAAACGCCTCATTCCAAGCATAAGCAGTAAGCCTCATTTGCCTAACGTGCGGTCACCGTGCGGCTGAAGCGCCGCTTCTCCCCCCTTCACGGCCTTCGCCAGGCAGATTCCGATACGGATTCCTTCATTTAGCTTCTCCATCCACGAGGCCAACAAGGTGGCGCCAATGTCTCTCCTGTGTGCGACCGAAGACCTCGGTCAGCCGTTCTGGAAAGATTTTTTTTTCTTCAGCCTTGAGAATGTAGGGGGAAGTTGGAACGAAAAGTGAAGAATAGGCTGAATCGAGATTTATGTGACAATGGGGGATGTATAAGTCTTACGAGGAGCCCGCGGTCCGGGCTTGGGGGGGGAGGGGGGAAAGCGGACGTTTCTTCTTGCGTGTCGTACTGGATATTGCTTTCTGAGCGATCCTATTTCTGCTGGTGAGATACCAATCACACGAACAAAGACAGAACCAAAGAGAGGAATCTTTCGATCCTATATGTACTACAAAGAAGACTGGTGTCTAAGATCGACGGACCGAAACACGAAGAATCGACTTCGCTGTGATAGCTGGCAAGACTACCTCCTACCTCTGTACATACCATCACGCACTCAGAAAACCATCGCCAGAGAAAAGACGCTTTGCGGCGGCGCATTTCGAATCCGGTCATGGAGACTACTGCTTCTTCTCGCCCCTCGTCGAGCCATGTGCTTCACACCCCCATCTGGGTAACCATCGTCCGGGCCCTGCAGATTCTTATATCGCTGGTCATTTTGGGCCTGGCGGGCCGGTTGATGCACGATTTGTATCTCGATGAATTTGGGTTGGCCGTCGCGACGGTAAGTGAGGGATTGTATAAGACTGAATCTTTGTTGAGTGTTTGTGTTGCGCGCACATGCTAATACACCCCGTCTAGTCCGTCCTCACCTGGATCATCGTCCTCTACTTCCTCCTCACTGAGAAAATCTCCTCCTGGCACAAAGCCTACCACGTCGTTGCGGTGCTCGCCCTTGAGGCGTTCCTCGTCGTTCTGTGGCTGGCTACGTTTGCTGCGGCGGCCGCTCGCCGGGCTTCGTTCAAGGTGCAGGCGAGCACGAGCTACTGCTACGATGATGGCAGCTATATCAACAGTTTGTATTGCTTCCGGAAGAGGGCGCTTGAGAAGAGGGCTGTTTTGTTCAAGAGTGGGCAGGACATGTTTAGTGCCATCGCTGGTCTGGGCGCGTTGGTATGGTGAGTTGCTTTTTGCTGTTGTATCTTTCCAGTTCTTTGAGTGCTTGCGTCCGTTCACCCCCTTTTCGCCCCTCTTCACGCTCTGTATCTTTTTGTTTCTTCCTGCTCTACTGAAAACAAGAAGAAAGGGAACAGCAACACTCTGACAGTCTTTCTCAGGCTTCTCTTCATCGCCACGTTTGTCTACACCCTTGTTATGTTCCTGCGAGGCCGCAAGGAGGGCCGCTTTCCTATGGGGAGTGTGTCTGCCTCGTCTGCAGGCCACGGGTCGACGTATCCGATGGAGCCTAAGACGGAACAGACTGCTCCTGTGGTGATGCAGCAGCAACAGCAACAGGAGCAGCAGCAGTACCAGCAGCCGATCCAACAGCACCAAACGCATCAAAACCAGCCGATCCAACAGCACCAGCCGATTCAGCACCACCAGTCGGACCAACTTCAGCAGCCGATCCAACACCAGCCGATTCAGCACCACCAACCGCATCAACACCAGCCGATCCAACATCAGCCGATCCAACATAAGCCAGTCCCAAGTCAGTCGAATCAGCACCAGCCTGCCCAACCACAAACCGATAACTACCAATCGACCCTACCGAGCCAGCAGTCTCCTCAGAACGATTTTTCTCCCACCCAGAGCCCTCACCAGCAATACGCTGCCTCCCAACCGCCCCAGGGCCATCAAGCGTATCACGAACAACCTCTCCGCCAAGTCCATCCAGAGTCCAGCGTCCCGCATCATGTCGTCCAGGGCAGCGAGCCGTCGGGAACGTCTCCGTCGCACCAGCACCATCACCATCACCAGAACTCCCCGAGTCCACCTTCCACAGGTCCGTCGCCTCGCGCCCAGGACTATCATGTGCAGGAGCTTGGAAATACTTCGCACCAGCTGTAATCTGCCATGGGGCCAGGAAAGCGGGATTTATTGCTTGAAGGGAGGAGTTGGTGAAGGGCAGATCGTGTGTTGTGAGGCGTTAATAATGTGGAGAGGGGGCCTGATTGTTGTTGTTGTTGTTGCACAGTACTAGCCAGTACATTTTGTGCTGAAGAATTTATATACTGCGTCGGTTTTGAGAGCTCGTGCGTGCGATGGAGCATGTAGTTTCAAGTAGCGTTAGTTATTGAGATACCTTATACCCTCAGCATATGTGAGACCCAATAGAATCGTAGCTCTTTGTGTATATCGGAGTCATATTGTTTAAAGCGAAAACCGTTCCTCTCGAGAAAGATGTCGATTTCTGCTTTTGTTGTACACCTCGAAGGATTTTAGGCAGGCGAGTCGCGATGTGTGGAATGCCTTGAGAGAATGCTGGATAGACACCTATCTCGGCTCGTCGGAGTGGACCGTGATACCTTTCGACCTTCCCGACTCTCTGGTGAGCTCCGATAGGGACCTCTTCGATGTTCATTGTCATGAGCTGGGCAGAGTGTCGAAACTCAGCTGAAGCGAAGTTCTTTCCGGCATCAGGTACAATCCACTCTGGCGGGCCGAGATAGGTGTCTATCCAGCATTCTCTCACGGCATTGCACACGTCGCCTGCCTACAACCCTTCGAGGCATCCGATGAAGCAGAAATCGATGGACGTGCGGCCGAATGTCATAGCTTTAGTCATAATTACCCTTCACTTGACTTTGTGTGTGACTGCTGTTGTTGAATTGTGTGACGGTGCGAAAAATTTGAGGTCCATGGATCTGGCAGGCCCAGTTGCGGCAGTGTCGTTGCCATCTCCAGTAGGTATGGGTTCATTCACAGGCACAAATATGAGGAAGCACTGTCATCCACGTATCGCTGCCCATGACCAACCTATCCCGCCCCAATGCCCATTCCTAAAGGAATTGCTGCTTTTCGCTGCTACGTTCCTCAGATTCGCGAGGAAAAATGTCCCTCATAGACATGGCCCCCCAACAGTGCATTAACACCTAAATTAGTTCCACAGGGTGCTCTTTTCTCAGGGTCCCAGCCTTCAGAGCTTTCGCCAGCTTATTGAACGCGACCGAAATGTGTATGTGCCTAGGTGTCCGCGCCTTAAAGAAGGGCGAGCTCACACAGATGGGCCCAGGGCCTGTATCGTCCAGTATGATGAACCTCCAGGCCAACATGTTATCGGGGGAGAGCGACTGGCAACGCCCTCGCAGGAGCATCGCCAGTCTGTGTGCCGTCATACACCCGTCGCTTTCGCCAGGGAAGAGCTCCCACCAGCATTCCCGGGGCCGTAGAGAGGGCATTAGGCCGGATAGTCGGTCGCGTGTGCATTCATCTGCTTCGGGCAGTTCAGGTTCATCTTCACAGTGGTTTTTGTGGACGGGTGGTGCCGTAGACTCTTGCTTTGTGTCCGCCATGGTACTGCCACTGGTGGTTTCGTATCGCCGACAGAGGGGTCTGCTCGATGCAGACTGGGCCGACGGGGCTGAGTATGAGGTCCGGTGACGGTAATCGAAACGAGGAACAATCAGGCAGATGAGAAAGAGACGTGACAGACTCTGAAGTCGGCGGCGATGCTTGGCTCTTGACCTCGATCAGCCGGTTGCCGATAATGATGAATCGATGATGGGTTGGTTTTTGTGTTTGTTTGTGGACGCTAGGAGTTTGGAACTTCACGCCACGGTGGCTGTGGCTGGTACGCCCGGCAGTTTACTTCTCCGCACCCCCAAAGGTAAGCACCCCTGCGCGCACGGACCACTAGTGGCCGAGATCGCGGCGGTCAAAACAGCGCAAGGTGGATCCACGAGGGGTCTCA